>JAJLZU010000016.1:0-268597 GCA_030572395.1 Yamadazyma michaelii
TATAACTACCACCATTATCCCAAGCGGACCAGGAGTACCAGCTAGTTCCCCACCTGGTAATTCAGGAGGAAACCCTAGTGGGGGCCCCAGTCCTCCAGCCAGTGGACATTCATCTGTCAGCATCCCAGATTATGAAGGAACTGCTGTCAAAATGCTGTCACCTTTCTTACTTATTTTGGCATCTTTCTTTTGGATGGCTTGATAGTTCCATTGTTTTTCTGCTTGTGGAAGCTTAAACCATTTTTTTACCTTCGATAGTTTTGTATATCCTTATTCGTCCTTTATAGGTTTTATTATATGTTTTGAATACTATTAAATGTGTCACATGCTCTACTTGATAATCTGAATATACTTGTCTATAATTTCAAGAAGCTCCTGTGATTCGTAATTTTTATTAATGATAATTAATCGAGATCAGAAATGTGATAAGCTACAAGCAATAGAACGCAAAGTCCATAAGTTATACCTGATGATTATTAATAAACTAATTGAATGATTAGATGTCAAATAATTCCTATGGTGCATTTGAGATATATTGATATGACAGTTATATCGTTACGTGCATCAATCATTGAAGTATTCATACTTTCGATAAAGTAAAACATGGTTTACAATTCCAAAGCAGAGACACTCATACTATGCATATTTGACGGAATAAAATAGCAATATCTTCAATTTGGACTTTCAAGGTGAATAAGATAACTTATTTCTGTATGCAACTTTGCTGGATGCTAGTTCTGGATGCAAGATACTTGCGAGTGTACCTTCGAGAGCGCTATCAATAAATATCTCTATTATTCCACAAACTTATTTACAAATCATATTACCGTACATATTCATTACAATTAAATTTATCCGAAGATTCAGCCTCAACTTTACAGGATCTGAAAGGATTTGTACATCATTATAGCATTTGAAATATTTGAGCATAACCGATCGAGAAAACGGGACCGGGACTTGGGTATCGACTTCGGGCATAGAAGCCGTTTTGTTGCGATCTCGCAAATTTACGAGTTTCCCATCCCACTGATGGAGATTCATTTTAGCCGCAAACAAGCACGTCCCATCTTACTGTTGCAGTCATTTACCCTCTATCTTATAAGAGTTATCTTGTATCTTGAAATGTTTATCCCTCTCCAAAAAAGTTTCTCCCCTATCTTATTATATTGCTATTATATATTTATCACTATATAATTGTTGTTGTACAATTACTTCCATTTTTGTTATATAATTACTTCTATTTATTTACTGCTATATATCACTTTTATAAATATGTTCCTATGCATATGCTAAATCTGGTTTGACAACCCCCGTTACCATATCTTGACTCCCGCATCTCTGTATTCTCGGTCCATAAGTGCCGATCCCTGGTCCAGTTGATTGCTTACGAAAATTCAAAGGACATGGAGTGCTATCAATTAATTAATGACGTTAACCCTTTCCGCCTCTACCCTGAATATCAAATCAGCCCATCCCAAGAATGACAATTAACCATAAAGAGACTTCTAAATATTGATCAATTTCCTCATTGCTCTTACAAATATTTACCTTTCCTTGGAACCGAACAAAATACTACGACATCCGACAATGATAGATACTATCCTAGATGCCGTAAGGTGGTGACAGGCAACGCTAAATTATGCAATATTATGTAGCTAGGGAGCGGGGAGCGGCGACCACCAAAAACGTACTTCATGGTGCGTATAAAGGTGTTTAACTATGGGCGCACTCTTAGAAAAATACAATATCACCTATGCTCCCACACATCCTATAGAACTCTAAGTATTTATGAGAACTGTAAATCCGGAAATTATAGAATTATCCTGAGTTGATTATGATTGGAAGTCGTACACAACTGAAGTTAGAGTCTGAGCTGCTCTTGGGCCAGGCCCTAGGTCGTAGAACCAACAGTTTTTGAGGATGATGTCAAATCGCAATGCTTGGTGGTATATCAAATAGAGGAGAACTGAGTATAAAAGCGAACTTTCCATGAAACAAGAAGCAATGTAGAAAATCATTCGAAAGCCATGTATTAAATCTGAACCGTAACACCATGTCTAATCTTTGACTTCATGAAATACTTCATTAAGCGTTTCAATATCATATGCAATCAACCTTTGAGGTTCTACTCTGTCTTCTATAAAGCCTGAATGACTAAAGTCAAAGAGATACACCTTATCTCCTACTAGTAGGTTGTTGTACTTTATATCTCCATGGATAATACCAGCCTCATGAATTATTCGAAGTTGTTCGTGTGCCTGTTCATAGATTTCAGATGTTTGTGGGATATCTTGTGAATCAATGAACTTTGATATAATGGCATTACCTCTGATTAAATTACCCAATCCTTTATAGTACTGAATTTCAACCTCGTCGTGGTTTACATAAATACTGTTGAATTCCTTAACCTTCATAAGTCTTTCAGTAACCAGCCTTTCTTTGAAATAGGATTGTCTTACATATTCCTGGGACCATGCATCATTCTTCTTTGATAGCATGTTATGCAAACAAAAGGGATCATAAATCTTTATGGCTAGGAACTCCTCATCGTCGATTTCTTCTAAAATCACATCTTTCAAAAACTTAGCTTTGATCTTAAGAACGGTAGTTATATTTTCTGAAGATCGTTGTATTATTTCCGCCCCTGTTTCATAATTCAAAAACTTCTTACGAAGATTTTGAGAAGAATCACTGCCTGCACTAGTTGGAGGTGTCAGTAACAACTCAATTTGACTAGAAGATGAATCTTGGGCAGAATCTTTAGTTTTTTGTTTTTTCCTAGGTCTTCCACGCTTTTTCCGTTTTGGTGTTTCAACTTCTGATTCTTCTTCTTCGACAATGGTCTCCATTTTTCTTTTTTGTGAACTTTCTTTTATTGGCGGAGGTTTAGGTTTCACAATTGCAATAGGAGGAAAGTTTCTATAAAACTCTTCAGCATTTGTATCATTCATTGATTTTGTTATAATGTATACCAAACCCTCAATCATAGTTGGGCAGCGACTATTTACGTCCAAAATCTTGGACTTAAAAGGAATTTGCACTTGTTGATCAAGATCAGGATTTGATTGTTTTGATCCAGCCTCTAAGTCAAATTCCACTAGGATCAAATAATGACCATCACATAGTGCTCCATATCTCACCTTAGAAGCTATCATATAGGTTTGGAGTTGCTTCATATATACAGTCATACCTGCTCCAGCTAATAAGTCTACTGTTGGATCACTTTCTTGAGGATTAAATGATAAAGGCCGCTTCACCTCCACCACACATATAACTTTATTTGAATCATTCAAAATAGTGATATCAGGAGTAATATACATCCCCGAGACGTTGAGGTTAGTAAGGAGACTATCGTAGACATTCAAATTTCTTTCTGGATAAGAGACTGGTAAACCTAAACTATGACAGATAGTATCGATTATTCTTTTGACTAGGAATTTTACCTGAGCCTCATTGGGATTATTCAACTGGGAATATCCTTCTCTATAGATAGAAAGAATTCTATCTCCAATGCAATTATGGACAAAGTATGACAAGGCCTGTTTGATATCAGAATCAGAAATTTTGGTGATAATATTCGGATCAAATCCAAGGCGAATATCTTGGGCAATGGATTCGGTCATTCTCCTCCTTGAAATTGGAACTGTATTTGAATTAACAATTGAATAATTGACAATAGGCATGGAAAGAAAAAATTGGATCAATTTAGGGTTTGATAGAAGGGGGAGTTTTCGCTGCAATATATTTTCACAAGTCTGAATGTTGTACCGAGAATCATTATCTCCTGATGAAGCCAACAAGTTTACAAATTGAATGTATCCTAAGGGGAAATTCTTTGGGAATATCAGTCTATAATCTAAGTATTCATATTCTTCTCCGAGATGATTGACTTTATCGTCAATGAAGTCGAGAATTCTTCTACTAATTGCAGGATCAGTCGAATCCATTAAACTGCTGGTGATTGCCTTTTCTTTCATAACAAGTAACAGGTAACAGGTAACAGGTAACTTGCAGCCAAGCGCATGATGAAATGATAAAAGATTGAGCCCTTTGCACGACTAAATTTAAAGTAATAACAACACTTGGCTTAGCCAATATAGATCTCTCTTGACGTCCAATACCAAATAGGACAAGGAAATTGAAATAGAAAATAATATATATATATATATATATATGTATATTACTCAATATTTAGGATTTATGTTAATTTTTTCGAAAACTTGGAAGAAATAAACCTTTATACATCTCTAATTATCTCTACGTTTCTTAGAATTACTCGATTAGGATGTTGCAATAGATTTTTGTTTGTTTCACATGTCCCTTTTGTAAGCTTAATCTGGCAAAATTTTCATAAAAATACCACAATTTTGTTTCATAATTTCAATTCTAAACAATCGCATTTCAGTAATGATAGTTTAAAAGGGATGCACCCCAGTGAAAATCATCAAAGGAAAATAAGAGTACGTAAGAAATATCCATCTAAATATTTTTTCTGATAAAACACTTCACGTATCTGTGATATTGAGTAATCAGATATTTAATTCTGTAAATTCTCGAGAATGAGCTTGAAGAAATTTGATACAGAGCGTAATAAAATTTCATACTTGATGAAGACTTATTCTGACTTATAAAACTGCTTGGGTTGATTCGCATGTCTTCAACTGAAACTCTATCGAAGAGATCGGCAGCTTCTACATATAGAGCCGTAAATCTGACACCAGGTGGTGCGGAATCCGAGATGCGGGGTGGTCCAAAAAGAATGCGGAGTGGAACATAAAAAACCCAAATAGTAAAACAGATCTCAAACCAGATGTTACAGAGCACAAAAGTACAGAAGCGAAGGGACGTGATTGCTAGGGCATGTAATTGTTGTAGAAGGAGAAAGGTTAAATGTGACGGGGGCGAACCATGCTTAAAATGTATTGATAAGGGCTTGAGTAAAGACTGCATTTACGACTATAAGACTGACAAAAGAAGGCAGAATACTAAGCAATTAAGAGACCTGTTAGCTACACAAAACGAAGCCCTTGTGCTCCTTGTAGAGAAAGCCTATGGTAAGAAAGTTCTTTCGGGTCTTAATATGCTCCCCAAGGATGATAAACTTGAACCTACGATCCATCAGGACCAGAATATAAAATTAGTCGATGGGAAGGTGTTCAAAGTAGACCCATCTGGTGAATTGCATTTTTTCGGAGGAACGTCTAACATTTTTGTAGTTCAAGGTGACTTGAATAGCTCAGATCAACTCGAACTTGGTGTACAAAGTCCATTTTCGGCCATTGAAATGAAATACAATGCTTATTACAGAAACTCCGTTGTGGATCATTTGATGGATTGCTATTGGAACTGGCAGCATTCGTTTTTTCCTATTGTTAATAAAGATGCATTCATGAGGGACAGAGAAAACGGAGGGAAATATTATTCAGATTTGTTATTTAATGCCATATTGGCTCATGGTCTACCGTTTGTACACAAGTCTGTATTCCATATATTAGGAATCGATGGGAAGGAATTCTATGTTGAAAAAGTTAAGCGAGCCTTATTCGATGAACTAGAGCATCCAAGAATCACCACGGTTCAGGCACTCATAATTATTGCTAGTAGAGAAGCAGGTTATGGAAAAGTATCAAGAGGGTGGATTTTTAGTGGGATGGCATTAAGAATGGCTCTTGAGCTTGGCCTTCATCTAAACTGTCAAAAGTTCTATGAAGAGGGGACCATAAGTGCAGAAGATTTTCAAATCAGACAAGATACTTTTTGGGCATCATTTTTGGCAGATCAGTGTTGGAGTATTATTTTGGGGCGTCCTCCATTTTTATCCAAAAGTTCCATTGATGTGGAAACTCCTAAGGAGCCTTCTAATCCCTTCATTAGTGAGTCTGGATTACTCACTAACCAGTATAGTTGCTTCATACAGTCTATTGATTTAGTGATGATAATGAGTGGGATCATCGAGTCGATTTATCAAAGAGACATCAACCTTACCGAGAGCTCATCGATCCAAATTATTCATACATTTCATAATCAACTTTGTGAATGGTGGGACAGATTACCTTCTGACTTGAAGGTTCAAGTTAATACCAGTGCTAATGTAAAACACCAACCACATATACTATTGCTTTCAACATTCTATCATGCTATCAAGATATTTTTATTTAGGCCCTTCTTGCAGACAAAATTGAAGCTTGAACCTCAACATGATCCATTAATAAACTGTATCAATTCGGCGCAAGAGATTATTGATATCTTGACCATATATAGACAAGACTATACCTTAGGATGTTTGGCTAACTTGGGAGGTCATTTCATCTTCACTGCAGCTACAGTGCAATTGGCAATCCAGAATAATGATGAATCATTTTATAATCCTCAACTTTTGGACACTGCATTGCAGTATTTAGATGAAATTGGACAAACTTGGCCCTCATCATTAGGTATTAGAAAAGAGATACAACAGACATTAGGCAGCGAACAGCTTAATAATTTCCAACTTGGTAATTTTGAAGATTTCTTCATGCCTCTAAGAAGTATATATTCTTGGAAGTTCTTATCAGAATAAAATCTATATTACTCACAAGGGAATACTAAATCATTTTCATGTCTGACTTGATCCATAAGATCAAGAATCAATAAACTTTCATCTAATGGATAAATATCTGACTCTTTCTTACCATCTCTCAAGCATCTGAATACTTCATCAGCTTCCCAGAAAAGACCATGGCCTGGGATATCGAAGTTCTTAGTTTCAACTGATTTACTACCATTCAATTTAATGGTAAAACTCTCAGGTCTACATGAAGACCATTGAACATTAATTTCACCTTTTTCTCCTTGAATTTTACAGATTGAATTATGATCAGATTCAACGTTGAAGTTTACAGTTACAACTGCACTAGATCTTGCTTGTGGGAAACTAAGACTAATGGTAGTAGATTCGTCAACCCCAGTTCCAGGAAATTTAATCATACTCGACGAATTTAAGGGAGCTGCTCTTTTGTTTTCAGGGTCTGCATAACAGGTGACAAAAGCCCAACTTAATGCATAAACTCCAATGTCCAATAATGCACCTCCACCAAGCTCAGGGTTCAATAAACGATGTTTAGGATCCATAGTCTCAATATGGAATGGCACAGCAAAATCTGAATGAACACGATAAACCTTACCTAAAATTCTTTCCTCAAATAATAACCTTTGAAGTTCAAGGGTAAGTGGAAAGAACCTTGTCCATAAACCGTCCATTAAGAATAAATCCTTAGAACGTGCTAGTTCTACCAATTCTCTAGCTTGTTTGGCATTGATAGTAAATGGTTTTTCACACAAGACATGCTTTCCTGCTTGTAATGCTAGCTTACAATTATCGTAGTGACATGAATTAGGTGTAGCTATATAAACAACGTCAATTTCTGGATCTTTGACAAAATCTTCATAATTTCCATATGCTTTAATTTCTTCAATGGTCACCCCACTATCAGGTACACCTTCTACCGTGTCTTTGATGAAAGTTTTGGCTTTCTCAACTGATGATGAAGATGCTACCGCAACAAGCTTATGGTTGACATCAGAAACCCCTCTAGATTCTGGTAATCTTATGATATCTTTGGCAAAGTCTCCTGCAATCCATCCGGTTGCCATAACTCCCCATTTGCATTGGGATAATGTCATTTTTGTTAATGAGAAAATGGGGAGATGTGGAGGTATATATATTAGAGCGGAATTGGGTCGGCACAAATAATAGGACGAACAATAAGGAAACCCATTTCCTGATTCATGTGGGGCAATTTATAATCATGGCCCCTATCTCCGTCTCAGAGGCTGGTCGTTGAAGAATTAATTCAGTTATCTATTCAATACTATTTGAAGATGTAGCTATAAAAGAGAATTTTCGTAGGTTTACCAACTACTTACACCTCCATCTACTAACATATCTTGACCAGTATAATAACAAGAAGCATCGCTGGCTAAATAAACAACAGGTCCAATCAAATCTTGTGGGTTACCCATTCTATTGAAGAAACTCTTCTTGGCAAATCCTTCTAATAAGCCAGGATTCAGTTTACCCAAATCTTTAGCCATATCTGTAAGCATGTGGCCAGGAGAGACTGAATTGACCCTAATTTTATGTTTAGCCAATTCCATTGCCATAGGCTTAACTATAGTTCTGATAGCACCTTTAGTTGCGGTGTAAGCAGAAATCAATTGACCATTAGCAGCTTCATGAGTAGCAACAGATGCAACAAAGATAATTGATCCACCAGTTTCTTTGGCAATCATTACTCTTGCAGCAGCTTGAGCTACTAAAATTTTACCAAGGGTGTTGACTTTCCATTGACTGTTGAAGTCATCAATTGTAGAGTCCAAAAATGGAACGTCTTTACAAATTCCTGCTGCACAAACACATATGTTAATCTTACCAAATTCGTCAACAATTTCTTTCACAGCATCATCAACTTTTTCTTTGGAGGAAACATCAACGATCTTATGTTGGATTTTTCTTTTACTACTTTTAATTAAATCTTGCAAGGTTGAACTTGGGGGAATAACGTCAAAAACCACTACATCAGATCCATGAGCTTCAAGGCCCTTAACGAATTCTAATCCTAACCCTCTTGAACCACCTGTAACTATTGCAACTTTTCCTTCTAAAGAGAATGCACTCATATCTTGAATAATTACAGACTAATTTCGGATATTCCTACATTTATAGTTTTAAAGGTTCAACTTCGGAATTCAATATCACATAGTCATGGAAATTGGTCTGCGATGGAAATGGAGACCTTTTTCCGTAGCGGAACAAACCCCAAAACCTCAAAACCCCACACCCCACATTTTCTTGCATGCACGACGACGCATTATCTGGAGAACCGACTCCAAAATGCCCCACCTTTCAGGAGTAGAATTACAAGTCATTGAAACGAACATATATTTCTATTTATCAACATTCTTAGCCTCTCTTGGTGCATAGGTTAATTTCCCGAGAATTGCAAAACTAGAAGCACCACATGCTGCTGGGATGTTATTGGCAATCTTATTTTTGGTAGCATAAGCAAGTACTGAAAACTTAACAGCTTCTTTAAATACACCTGGAATACCATATTGATCACTCTTAACAACTTTAACGCCATAAGGATCCAATTCTTCTTGTAAAACCAGTAATAAATGAGAATTTCTTGCACCTCCACCACTTGCAATTAACTCTTCAGGACTAGCTTTTGGAAAAATGAAACTAACAGCTGCTCTTCTAATTGAAGTTGCAGTGTACTTGGTGACTGTAGCTAATAAATCTTCAGTTGATAATTCAGAATAATCATTCAAAACTTTGTCACAAAATTCAGAGCCAAAGTCTAATCTCCAAGCTGATCTGGGAGGTGGGATATCGAAAAAAGAATGATCTTCCAATCTTTCTAATAATTCTTGATTGACTTTTCCTTGTTTTGCACACTTACCGTCTTCATCGTATGTAAGCTTTCCACCAGATCTAGCCTTGATAATATGATCTATCATAACATTACCAGGACCAGTATCAAAAGCCATCATTTTCCTTCTATCTTGATCAGCAAGTTGTAAATTAGCAATTCCACCAATATTCAAAGTAAGAACAGGACCACGATGTCTGAAAGCAACAAAATCAAGGAATTGCATCAAAGGAGCAGCACAACCTTGTAATGCATGATCGACAGGTCTAAATTGAGTTACAACCGTGATTTGACTCAATGCGGCAACTACCCCAGATTCTACAATGAAAAGACCACATGGATACCCGCCTTTCAACCATCTATCACATTCATCAGTAATTTCCCCTTTTTCCTCTAATTGTTTCATAAGGTCCCTTTGTGGGGGTTCTTGATAAAGAGTTTGACCATCATAGCCTATAACATCGATATCTTCTGGTTTGAGATTATTTTGGCGAAGTAATTTCTTAACCGCATTAGCATAAGCAGCACCAGCAGCGTAATTTAAACGACATAATTCAAAAATGGTCAACTCATTTTCAAACGCCTTAAGAATAGGTTCTTGTAACTGTTCAGGCCAATCAATTGTAAGACCATCAATATATTTGGGAATAGTGGGAAACCCATCATCACCAATTGAAATTTCCACTAAAACCGCATCAATCCCATCAAATGATGACCCACTATTTAATCCTATAATGTAAACCATAATTATTATTTTGCTAATTTGTTATTTTTCTTAAAATCCTCAAAATCCCAAATCTTGGTGCCCAAAGTGGTGTACATGGTTTTTTATAGTCCCCATTTTACATCGCGACCCCAAGATTTTCCTCGGAGACCTTCTTCCTGATATTCCTTCTCCGCCACTCCGACCCAATATACGAACTCAAAACCATTCCATTGTCGGAATTTGTGTATATAAGTATGATGGATTCCGCTTGTGTCAAAGTGGTTCAAACAATAGAATCTTAATTATTTGATGTATAAAACAAGTTTAGAAGGTAAATGGCTTTACAGAGCTATTACTGCTACAAGTTCATGTGGTTGGTTACTTTTTGGTTATGGTATGTACTTATATAGGTTTAATACGATTTTGTAAATACTAACAGCGTAGACCAAGGGGTGATGTCAGGAATTTTAACAGGGGTGGCTTTTACCGATAGGTTCCCTTCTATTGATACTACTTATAGAAATGGGAATAGTTCTTTGCAAGGTTTAGTAGTGGCTATTTATGAGATTGGATGTTTTTTTGGTGCTTTAGGGTGTTTGGTATATGGAGAGAAATTTGGACGTAAGAAGGCTATTATTACTGGATGTTCAATCTTATCGATTGGTGCTATTTTGCAATGTTCGTCGTATGGTATTCCTCAACTTATTATTGGTAGAATTGTTGCTGGTGTTGGTAATGGGATTAATAGTTCTATGATCCCAATTTGGAATTCAGAAACGGTTCCGGCTAAGAACAGAGGTACTCATATCACTGTTGAACTTTTCATTACTATTTTAGGGGTCGCAATATCTTATTGGGTGGATTACGGGTTTTCATATGTCTCTAGTGAAGCTCAATGGAGATTCCCTATAGCTCTTCAAATTCTTTTTGCATTAGCAACTATTGTAATGATTATGCCACTCCCAGAATCTCCCCGTTGGTTGGTCTATCATGATCAACTTCCTCAAGCAAGAACCATTCTTTACAAATTAATGAAAGATGATGAAATTACTTCGGAAGATCACGAATTGGTTACCAAAGAATTAGAAGTTGTGAAACTTACTGTCTTAAATGAAATTTCCCTGGAATCATCCAATAGTTATGCTGCTGTATTTGCAAGGAATAAGACTAGAAACTTAAGAAGGACTATATTAGCAGTTGGTTCTCAAGTAATGCAACAATTAACAGGTATTAATTTAGTTACTTATTATGCACCAGTTATTATGCAAAATTCTTTAGGAATGTCCCACCATATGTCATTATTGATGGGTGGTTTTATGGGTATTGCTTATTTATTGTCAGTAATTCCTTCTTTATTCTTGATGGATACTGTTGGTAGAAGGAAACTTATGGTTCCTAACTGTTTTGCCTTGTCTGCTACGATGTGTGTTTTAACTGGTACCCAAGCACATCTTGATGTTCCTGGATGTGGTACTGCAGCTGTTGTGATGTTATTTTTGATTAATTTCTTCTTCGCTAATGGGATGTTAACGACTCCCTGGTTATTACCAACCGAATATGCCCCTTTACATATTAGAACTAAAGTTTGTGGATTATCTACCATGGCAAATTGGATTTTCAATTTCTTAATTGTGGAAATAACTCCGGTAGCTACTTCTTCCATTAATTACCATTTTTACATTTTATTCATCGTGTTCAATTTCTTATCTGGGGTTATCATTTGGTTATTTTATCCAGAAACTATGGGCCATTCTTTGGAAGAAATTGATTTGTTATTTAGTCAACCAAAAGTTCCATTACATTTCAAGAGATCTGATGATGTTCTTGAAGAAGTTATGAGAGCTACTGAAACTGACGTTTTGAAAACAGAAATATTCCATGAAGAAAAGGTTTAATTTTTTATAGTTTAATTTATGTATTTCTAGGATTCTCTTGATCCATAGATTCGTAACTACAAACAAAGATCATTCAGAAAGTCTCTGGGCCCTGTTTAAAGTGTAGTCTCTACCTTTAATCTTTTTTATAAATCTCCAGGTATATCCCAACTGAAAATAACCCCAACTCATCCTTGTTTGGATAAGGGGATTATCATGGTTTGCTTGGGTGGGGCGTAAGGTAATAATGACACGTTCGGTTTATCATTATAATACTTCTTAATATAAGAAGTGGATATGGTTACCTGATTTTGAAGGACATCAAGAACATTGCTATCTCCTATAGATAATACATCACCAAATCCAATTACTTTGCGGTGACCTTCAATCCTCAAAAACTCATCTGTGTTTAAGTAGCCCTTTTTATCGAGGAATTCTGGACTTAGAAATTCGCTATTGGGCTTATTGACTGTTGCTTTGATCACCATATCAGCATCAATGACATCTTCGTTGATTCAAGTAACTCTATAGTTATTTCCTACGGTTACTGAGCTGTAACATTACACCATTCAAATGTTCACCTATTGCTACCATCCCCTGGTTTACGTCTCTAGTGAAATCACCTGCTTCATCCGTACTGTTAGCTGCATAAGGATCCTCATAGTCAAAACTGTTATCCCTCTCACCCTGCCCAACAATGTTGTTGTCCTTAGATGATTCTGAAATAGGACCTTCTATAACTATTACCGAAACTCGTGTTGTACGATTGTGCAAACAGTCAGTTAGTTCCTTATGTGTTGAAAATGGATGGTAGATTTCGTCATTTACTAAATAGATGAATATTGAGTTGTCATAATAGTTAACGACAGCTTCAGTATCGGTTCTATCCAAACAGGGCATTATTTGCTCTGTTATTGCCTGTTTAGTTACTTCTTCAGTGACATTATCACATAGGCAACTTAAAAAAAGAATAGTAGAAAATGTTAAGCGCAACAATACCATAGTTGGGAATATACTTTTGTTAAACAGCGGATTATGTTGAATTTATTTGAATTTTTGTGCCTTTATAGTTTTGAATTTTATATATTACCATAGCGTCAATTCTTTTTATTTATATGGTGACTTCTCTCCTGCTTTCTATGATTACATTATAATTTTCGAATTTCCAATGCCGATTTTTAAATTGAAGCAGCGAATTATTTAATTGTGCTGTACTATTTTAGATTGTAAGGGTACGATATCCTGGTAATGTAGGTGCGATTTTTAAGTAAGATAGATTAATTGTGCACCCTGCGTTTACGATGTGAAACGCGCCTCTTGCAAAATCTATTTTTAGAAAACCTTTACCTTTAGAGGATCCTACCGTAGAACACAATGCTAGCTGAATGGGTAAATGAATTTATCGGAAATGAAGATTTTGAGGAAACTTTTTTTTTAAACCATCGGGTTTAATTGCTTATATGACAACACCATGCTGGAAGTTTTATTTGAAGTTTAAGTTGATTCAAATACGTATCAAAGACTACAAAAATCAACGGATAGGGTGACACATAATTGGGCGCTCTTATTGTTTCGAGAACAAACCTAGTTTAAACTTGCTCTGTGAGTAAAGGTGTGAGCACAAGGAGTATAAGTGAACTTACAGAAGGATCTCAGTCGGATGCCGCATGGCTAATTCCATGTTTTATTTATGTATATACTGGGGGTTTCTTGTGTTAGTCAGCGTCGAAAATGGTAGTCTATGCAGAACTATAATCCTTTATTAATTACCTTATGCGTAAGACTTCACGTTTTCAATGATTTTTGAAGTTGAGATTGAAATAGAAAGGACATTGCAAGGCAAAAATAAGGCAATAGGCTATATACCATTCGACTCGAATACTACTTGGATTAGCGACAAGCTAACTAGAACCCTTTTCATTGTCGCTTATTGTTTCCTATGTCAAACTTTATCTCCTAATAGAACTAAGGTCGTGTGAGAAAAATGAAGCCTTAAGTTTGGCATCCTTAATGAATAGATATTGAAAATGAACAACAGACTGTACATTTTATGAATCATTGCTATTTGTAGCTATGTGTATGCCTCAGGATATACAGAATTCTTATCAGCATTGTAACAGAATGATATACCATCTAGTATTAATGAAGGAAGTTTCCTGGATGAAAACCTCCTACGTAGATACTTCATTTTACTATCAGTTTTTAAAAGAGTTACCGAATTTAAGTAGTTACAGTTTTGATAATTACCAAGCATTGGAGACTCTAAGTGAAGTAGCTACAGCTGCTTATCATGATGGATTCATAGGTGTTTTTTTTTTATCTCTGGGAAGTGATGCATCATAATGGTCAGACCAGTCAACTCAACAATGTGATTAATGGAGAATTGGCTTATGAAATCAAACGAATGGTTTCCAAATAGACCGGAAGTTTTAGGTTATCTAGAAAACACTCTGACTGTAAGTAGTATTGAAAAGTTGTATATTGGTGTCAGAGAGGGAAATTTTACTTTTTATTCATTTGAAGTTGAGGAGTCTTCTGATAGTAAGACAGAGCTTGAAGCTGGTACTAAAAATCTCAAGGAATCTCATAGTCATGATGAGTTTTAATTAGATTTTCTCTAATTGAACTTTTTTGAATGTTTCAAACTACGATATTTTTCATGTTAAATATACGACTTTTTGTATAGCTAATGGCGACAATATTTTCTATTGTACATTCAACTGTAAGAACTTGCGCTATTCCTGTAATCAGATACAGCAGTTCACCTCTGTTCCAGGTGATATTGCATCTATGCTAGAGAGAGTAAAAAGTAGAGAATTGCGATATTCTAATCACTGCGGTGCCTTATTTATTCTGAAAACACTGTATTATACTCGCGTCTATTTCTATTTATATATTCTCTTTAAGTTAATGTGTACACTTGAAACCATCCTTCTTACACTCATAATCTCTCATTATTGTCATCTTCAATTTTATATAATTTTATCTTTTTTTTCAATTTTTTATTTATGTCTCAATCTTAAAAAATGCAACTTTCACATAATAAATGAATATTCAAAATAAATAAAATCAAATATTACTAAGAAATTTCCAATTCATTGAATGTCTACTTTCTTACACCAGCCATAAAATAATTGATTATTTTTTTACTCTCATAATTTTTACTGTCTGAATGTGTCTGCCTCACTACTTATGGACCATCTGTTTTTCTATGGAGAGGCAAGATTCCAGAAAAATTGGTTGCAAATTCCTGAAAAGAAGAGGTCGCGCTCATGGGTATCCATTTCCAATATTGAAGAAGTCTTATATGCGGATCTTATAATTCACGAGTTCCAAAACTCACTGATCGAGCTTAATGTTTTTACTCACTACGTATTCGTACAAATCTACTTTTTCAATGATGTATCTCCTATCTTAAGATATTTATCCCGAACTTTAGAATGCTTACTGTTATATACCGACTGTTATATATGTACTTTTAGATGTTCAGTTCTACATATTTACTGCTGCTCCTCTTCTTCATATTCTACATAAGGCTTGAATCTATTCTAGAAATCTATGTGATCCCATTGATGGAGAAGCTTAATCAACTCTTTCCAGCCATTTCTGCTGCTTTCTGCATACGTCAAGCATTGTTTACTCAAGTTCAAACTCAAAAATAGCTTATACAGGAATTTTCATGCCGTTGATCATGATGCCATTATTAGCTCATTAAAGTTCAAAATAAGTTGGTTTTTGCTCCCATGGTTAAACGCTTATCCTCTAGATACGTGCCGCCGTATGTTTCTTGGTGCGAATTTTCTACTGACCGCGCCATAAAAGTGTATTTACTATCTGACTTGGCTTTAGAATTAGAGAATCAGAGCAACAAGAAAACATATAATATAACCTATAAAGGACGAATAAAACATATGCAAGACTATAGAAAGAACAAAGGGTTGCCTTTAGCAAAACATAAACTCAAAGGGTTTATTTATTAAGCCATCCAGAAGAATGATGCTAAGATAAGGAATAATGGGGATACAAGTTTGACTGCATTTCCTTCATAATCTGGGATACTAACAGATGTAAATCCACTTACTGGAGGACTAGGACTATCATTAGGATTTCCTCCTGAGCTGATAGGAGAAGAACTGACGGGTTCACCTGGTTCACCTGGTTGGTCTGGAGTAAAGGTACTGGTATATGTATATGCAGTAGGAGGTTCAGGTCCAGTTGGTGTAACAGTGGTTATAACTGTGGCAGTATAAGGTGGAATGGGATGTGGGTTGCTGAATGATGGTGTTGTTGAATTTACATATGGTGGGCCCGGTAAAGTTGGATCATATGTATGGACGGTACAAGTGAGTCCGTGAGGATCACAAGAAGTGTATGGAGGTGGTGGTGCAGTACCTGAGTAGCCGGATGGGATTGGATCCGTTTTGGTAGTGGTTGTACCTGGTTGTGATGAAGATGGTTCATATGTATGGACGGTACAAGTGAGTCCGTGAGGATCACAAGAAGTGTATGGAGGTGGTGGTGCAGTACCTGAGTAGCCAGATGGGATTGGATCAGTCTCAGTAGTGGTTGTGCCTGGTTGTGATGAAGATGGATCATATGTATGAACGGTACAAGTAAGATTTTGAGGATCACAGGAAGTGTATGGAGGTGGTGGTGCAGTACCTGAGTAGCCGGATGGGATTGGATCCGTTTTGGTAGTGGTTGTACCTGATTGTGATGAAGATGGTTGTGGTTTTGACGATGGGTGTTCTGATGATGGTGGCTCTGACGATGTTGGGTCTGCAGTAGATGGTTTTGTAGATGAAGTTGGCTTGGGTTTGGAAGTAGGTTTTGGTGTCTCTATGACTACTGTTCCGCCTTTGGTATATGTCGAGGTATAATGCTTGTCCCAAGGGACAGTCTTGGTCACACAGATATCGGACCTATCACTTTCAGGATAATAAAATGGAATAGATGATCCTTTCTTATTAGATCCATCTGGGAAGTCCACATTGAATGCAACCCCACCCGTACCTGGATTATCATAATACAACATTTTAACTGGATAACACCAACCTTTTTTCAATGTCATGGTATGAGTTTTCAAATTTCCGTTTGAAAAAGTGTATGGACCTAAAGGAATCTTATGACTGGATGGGTTAGTACAACAATCAACACTATTAGTTTGGTCAATGTTGAATGTTAATATATCATCTATTTGAGCATGGATTGTATACTTTCCAGTCTGAGGAGCACAGAAATATCCTGAATATCTCAACACAAAGTTGTTTATGTTCATAGTATAACCGTAAACGGCTTTTGGTTTTCCTGTTGTAACATAAAAATGAATGTCTGTGACTCCGTTCACAGTATGGGAGGGGGTAGTACCGTCGAGGGTATTAAGGTAACTTCTAATTTTACTGACGGTTGAGGGAGAAAAGTCATCAGGTACATTCAATTGTCCTCTTGTCTTAGTATTCTTGTAGTACTCAACACGAAGTCCCTTTTTCAATCCTGCAGAGGAACAAGCAGCATCAACTAATGTTGCAGCACTCAAGAATAAGAGTATAATTATATTTGTCAAAAACATCTTGACGTTCCGGGTTTGGTCAAAATGAGTCTAATTTATACGTTTACTTGTGGTATGTGGTATTCTTGAATAAGGCACTCGATTTGAAGAGAAAGCTGGACAGTGTTGAATAGAAAGAATGCATTACTTTTCTGATGAATCTAACGTATCTGCGAAGGAAAAAGTTTGAACCTCGTTTTGAATAGGAAATTACTCCATAGGGCATTGAGATTATTATATCTGACTATTAGGGTAAGGTTTAAGAATGAAGGAACGGACAACCGTGACAAAAACAGCAGTCATGAGAATTCATTACCCAGAATTGAACATAATAAGCCATTTTTGTGGATTCTCTTCGGGGGCGACTTCCTAAAACAGAAGTAGTACTAGCCAACAAGGATATAAACGTAATTATCAACTACCTTTATAGGAAAGCTAGATCTGATTCATCCTAATCAGTCAAAAATGCCACAAAGGGCCCGACACTTTAAATAATCGGCTATTGTTCATGCAAACTCCTGATGAGACCTCAACGGGTTAGGAAATACTTCTTTTGATCTTTGAATAATTGCTGGTTTATCATCTTAATTTGGTTAGTACTTAACCTAATTTGAAAAAGAGTAAATGTTTATTGACCAGTCAAACACAATTGGCCATTTTTACTCTTGATTGTGACCTCAACGAATTAGGAAAAGCTTCTTCTTATCTTGCCTGATTGCTGGTTAATCATCTCAATGAAATTAACACTGAACCTTATTTGAAAGATAGAAAATGTTTATTGGCTCGTCAAACACAATAGGCTATTGTTTATTCGATTTCTTGATCGTGAATTCAACAGATTAGAAAATGCCCCGTTTTACCCCTGCTTATATTCTGGTTAATCATCTTAATAGGGTCAATACTAAACCTAATTTGGAAATATGTCAATATCACTGAATTTATTGAGTACCGTAAATGCAATGATGAATATTCTGCATCGGAGATATTTTGAGCCCAAGCCCAAATTCGGCAACCACATTCTACCCAAAAAAGACAATAGCGCATGATAATTAGACTTTCTGATTTCATACTGATGACATAGACTCGTGGTACTTGTCTATCACCTAACGTAGGGAATGAACTTGTTACTTAATATCTTTCTGATTTCGTACTGATGACATTGACACCTAGTTCTTGTTTATTACCTAACCTACGAAACTCTCCTTTTTAACCCTTCTTAGTTTCTGGCATTCACCTTATTACGGTTAGTACTAACCCTGATTTGAAAAATATGTCGATATCATTGAATTCGATGAGTACCGTAAATGCAATGATGAATGTTTTGCATCGGAGATGTTTTGAGCCCAAGCCCAAATCCGGATTACCATATTGTATCCAAAAAAGACAATAGCCCATGACTATTAAACTTTCTGACCTCATGTTCATGACAATAACTCATAGCGCTTGTTTATCAGCCAGCATGGCGACCATTTGAGTAGGAGGTAAGATTTTCTATTGTATGGGTAGTGGTTCGCACAACTACTCCCCTGAACGGCAGAAGATATTTAGAATTTACACAGTGGCTATTTTTAGCAACATGTGGTTATTTTTAGCAACATGAGCTAGGATATTACTCATACATAAGATCTATATGAGCAGGAAATTAGCTTGACTTCCAAGCTACAAACGTGCATCATTGTATGTGTCTGTCATTTCAAAATGAAGCGTCAGATAAGTAAGATGATCAAGAGGCTGATCATCAAGATATAACAGATGTAGAACACTAATGGACAACTTTGCCATTGCCTAAACATTCAATTCGCAGAGGGCTAGACTTCAAGTCTTTGGGGGTGATTGCTGTCCCGATACATTATCCATCAGGGAGTGATCGATAGGAGTTGTAAGTGAGATTTGAGGGTATAGACATGTTAGCATCCATATATTAAGAGGTTCCATTTTCTTAACCTCAAGTCTCATATGATCTTTTTCCTAAAAGGTTATCTTGTCTGTATTTTTCAAGTATGTTGACTAGACACAGAAATGATCAATTAATCTATCACAGAAAATAATATTATATATGCAAGCTTCTCAGTATCACTAGGAACTGGCTTAAAATTCCTAAACTCACAGTGAGCTGGTAGTATCATATTCTGACAATCATTGATATGCACACGGATAAAGTCTACAGTTGTTTCAATATTTTGCATTGAGTAAGGCACTGTATAGTCTTAATTCCTTCGCATTGAGTAAAACACTGTATGGTCTTGGACAAACTGAATTTGTAATTCTTATCACTTAATTAGTTGTTTGCCTTCTTCAACTTATCTAGCTATACCATTTATTCTTGATTGAAAAATAATAAGCAAGATAGGCTGAAACAAAAGAAGGTGATGAAACAGTGTTGGTGGTAGTGATGGTGGGAGTACCTATTTATGAAAATGACGATGGGACAAATGATGATCCAAGGCTGATTGACGAGCTTAATGCTGGAGTTTCTCTATTATCATTTCCACAATAAAATAGGAAGTTTCGAAACTTCTTTCTACAATGTCTCCATGTAGTTATGTAACTTCTGATTCAACGTGTTGAGTGTCCTGTATGTTTTTTGGGTTTCTTCAATGAAGGGGTGTTCGTAGCATAGATTTGATGTTGATGAATATTGTCTACGAATAAGATCAGCTTTGAATATCTTTTATGAGTAATTGAGGACAATATTAGTCATAGGCTTTGGAGAAATAATTTGAACAGTTCTTTCACACTTAGTCCCGGAGGGTTATTACACCTTCGTTCTAATCTACAACTACAGGATATACCACTGGTTTCTAGTGATATTAAGACTTTCAGCTCATTTCAAAAAGTTTTAGGTAGTTTTCACGCTGAAAACTTAATGTAAGCGAGAAATATGATTTCATTTTCTGAAGTCTTTGGTGAAAAGTCGTATTTTGCAAACTTCATATTTCAATTTATGACAGCCCGTCAAAAAATTCCCACTAGGAAATAAATGAGGGGCCCCACTTTTTTTTTGTGAATCCATTATACAAACCTGGAAATTCCGCACGATGGTTAAAGCGGAATTGAGAAAATGTGTCCTTAACCTTTACTGACAGTATCATAACTTAATAACGAATTCCGTGTTCAATTCCCATAAAACACGGACGATTTCCGTGAGTTATTTCAAATACCAGACTTTGATTAATGCCTCAATCCCAAGCAAGACTCGAGAAAGTCTACGTCCTAAATAGTCAACAAGAAGTAATAGATGTTGAAGCTGGTGATAGTGGATCTGTGGTGCTCGAGAAACGGTTTAGTCTTTATTCAGCAATAGCCACTGGAATATGTACCGGAAACACATGGGCTGCACTTGGAGGAACTATAGTTACGTCATTTTATAATGGAGGTCCCACTGGAATCATGTATGAGTTCATAGCGGTGTCAGTATTTTATTGGTTTATTGGAGCTTCCATTGCAGAACTTACATCAGCTATACCAGCAGCTGGAGGAGTTTATAATTGGGCAGCTGCTTGTGCTGGTGAAAAGTATGGTAATGTATGCGGATACTTTGCCGGATGGTTGAACTATTTTGCATGGACATTTACAGTTGCGTCTACCAGTTGCATAATGGGACAACTTATTGTTTATTGTTATCATTTGTATCATCCAGAACTTGAAGCCCAACGGTACCAAGTGTTCATTGCATATTTGGTGGTGTGTTGGTCTGGAGCGTTCACCGTAATGTTTGGTACTAGGTTACTTCCATTGATTAATAAGATCGGATGTTTCTTGATTGTGGCTGGGTTCTTTATTACCGTGATTACATGTGCAGTTATGCCCCATGTAAACGGAAATGGTTATGCGTCTAAGAAGTTTGTATGGAACACCTGGAGCAATGAAAGTGGATATTCTAGTGATGGTTTTACATTTTTAATGGGGATGCTTAACGGTGCATTTGCCGTAGGCACTCCTGATTGTGTTACTCATATGGCAGAAGAAATTGACAGAGCCGGTAGAAATCTTCCTATAGTTTTGTTCTGGCAAATATGTATTGGGTTCTTTACTGCTATATGTTATATGGCAGCGATGTTCTATGCCATATCTGACCTTGATGCCATTTTCGAAGCTGAATCTTTATTCCCACTTGGTGACATATATCACCAAGCCACTGGTAGTAAAGCTGGTGCTGTAGGTTTATTGGTGGTAATATTGTTACCAACATACTGTGCAAGTATTGGATGTTATATCACGTCTTCCAGAACCATATATGCGTTGGCTAGAGATAATGCTACGCCATTCCCCGGATATATTGGTTCTGTCGACAGAAGGTTCAAAAGTCCTTTATGGGCCACAGTGGCAGTTGCAAGTATAGTGACATGCTTGGGGGCCATATACGTAGGGACCACTACGGCATTTCTGGCCTTTGTTGGCAGTTTTGCCCTTTTAACTATGGCATCTTTTTTATTATTCATAATTCCTCATTTACTTAACAAACGTGACATAATCACTCCTGGGCCTTTCTGGTTGGGTAAGTACGGTTATATTATCAATGTGATTGCTTGTGGTTATATGATAGTGTTCTTTGTGATATACTGCTTCCCTTATACACTGCCCACAACAGCAGAGGGAATGAACTATTCAAGTGTTATCACCGTAGGATTAGCCAGCTTAGCTGCTGCTTGGTGGTTTATTAGAGCTAAGGATGTTTATAGGGGACCGTCATTGAGTTCGTTCAATGTTTCAGAGGATACCCTTAGGGATATCAAGAGTCATTCCACTCATGGCAGTAATCTCATGACTGTCCTACTGAGCCAAGCCAGTGTGTAACCCCCATTAGTCATTACTAAAATAATCAGCATTAATATACGTAGGCAATTGACTACACACTCTTAAACTACTCCCAAGTATCGGGACCAAAGTATCCCTTTTCTGGAAGAGCCTTATACGGAACAAGATTTCCATCAGCATTATTACTAAACACAGTATTCCCCCACCATTCCACTGACCCTCCAGGTAAAGAAATACACAAAAAGATTATAACTCCAGACAACGCAACTCCAATATCTAAAGCACACGACAAAACGAAATTATATTTCAACCACCAGTTCCCCCATGTTTTCTTTATGTACCAATTGAATAAGATACCCACAGCACAAGCCGACGTATAGTTGATACCAGTGGCAGGGGGATAGTTCCCCATCGCCCCAAAAACAATGACCCAATTCCAATTCTTAAGAATTTGGTTCCTAGGGAACTTCCTTTGCAATAACCAAGTTAAAACAACAAGCACAGGACCTATCCAAAAAAAGTGTAAGAACCCTGAATAAATGTTACCAGGAGATATTAATCGTTTAGGGCCAACAAGGGACCAGATTACACTGGCTGCAAAATTAGTGGTACCTTGAGGGCACGAAAAATGATCAGGCTGATCACTACTACATATACCTGGGACATTGTCCAACATTGCAATCAAAACCCCGACCTGAACCATAGCACCGATGACACAAGACGAGAATTGACACCAAAAGATCGTACGTTTTGGGATTTTCATATAGTACCCCAACTTCATATCTTGGGAGAAGTACATGGCTTGGGAAATACCAGTGTAAGCATAGAATTTCCACGCTAAAGACACAATGGGCTTGGAGGGGTTCATACCGTACCCAGCGATGATCTGGCCTAAAACCGTCATACAATTGGTATTGATATTGGACCTAGCATAGACTATACCTACGGGTAGAATGAATACAAACACCATTAATAATGCTACGGTAATTCCCCACACAGGCCACTGGGAATGATACTTCTCCATAGTAATGATAGTAGCAACATACACCAATACCGTCAAGACAATATACCACCATTTAGGCACCGGTTTATACTTATTCATCAACCTGACATGAACATCTTGTTTGGGATTACGGGAAAACGCACTAATGATGTCTTTACCGTGGTACAAGGCCACATAGAACACTGATGATGATAATACGGCATAAGACGTACCGTACCCTATAGCATAAGTAGTAGCCAAGAAAGGAGGAGAGTACTCTTTATAGGCTTCTTCATTCAAAGCCATAGTGGTAACATCAAGAACTCTCGTACCATTATAAGTGTTTCCCATATTGTCGAAAACATTCGATGATGACACTGGCAAATAAGCAAAGTACATTTTATTCTTATAGTACAAGATTATCGGTAAAATCCCGAAGAACACCAACCAGCCAAATAAAGTCATGATTTGGGACCAGAATGGGATTAAAAGTGGCGAACCATTTGCATAACTGATTTGGGACCAATCAAACGTAATAGGCGAAAAACCTAACCCTTGGATCTGGCCAAAAATTTGGTTAACCACAACATTATTAGGAACTATCCAACATATCCAGGTGAAATATGACAAGGCCTGAAAGAGAAACCCCGGAAGGAAGTAGTACACAAATGAACAAATGAACACCACAAGGAAGAACTTAAGCCTACTTATTTTCCAACCATTGGCTTCTGGATTAGCCCTAGAATGAATAGAATCAAATAAGGCAACGTTAGATAAAGTCGTTGGCCAGTAATTATAAGAATTTTTTACCAACACATCTTCAGCCAAACCAGCAACTCCTAACCCGAACAATTGGCATGTTAAAACCATAAGAATCTGGTACCCTTTCTGAGCAGGATGGCCATAGAGGTATTGGGCTTGAATAACATCAGTAGACCATGCCGCTGTGAATGAGATGTTAGCCATGATCGTTATAATCGTATGTTCTTTCTTATTGAAGTGTCTATCAGGATTAAGACAAAACGTCCCTAACTTTCCACAGTTCACCGACCATATGGGTAACACTGAAGCTAAAAACTGTCCAACGGGATATGATAACAATTGGGCTAGGGTTGAGGTTATAGTTATACCCGGATACCTCATAGAAAAGAGCTGGTTGATAGCAGCACCAATAACCGTGAACATAACTCCCACGAAATATGCCCGGAACGTATTGACGGGAAGAGTATCATCATCTACGGGTCTTACCACTGATCTTACTTCAGGTAAAGGCGAATCATCAGCACTTTCGTCAAGAACCTCAGTGGCTCCATATTTCAAGATCTCTTCTTCAAGTGGCACAATATCCGAGACATCTTCGGTGATAACCACCTGGTTCTTTTCTTTCAGAACCTCTTCGAACTGGTCCTTAACACTGACCATAATCACCAAAAGTACAATGCTAAACACCAAAATTTATTGCCTGTTGGGGACCTTATATGGGGATTCGTTGCTTATCTGTTACAGGTGTATTTTCCGCAGGTCGTTTCCAACTTCCCTTTGGTGAATGTAGGTCGGTTATTACCCCAAGCTACCGCGTGTTGGTTCACCTTATCTTATCGATTTGCGCTTGAGATAATGTCTTATTTCATTGTATTGGTCTACACACTTCTAAATGGGTTTTTCTATTGTTTATCATCTTGAGGCGATATCCAATGTTTTATATCGTTAAGATCATTAACATCACCATCTCCTCCAAACCGGTCTTGGATTCTATCGCTGGAAGTTTCAGGCCTCCATCTCCAGCTATGCCTCTTGTCATTGTCTAACCCCCCGGGTCCATACGTTATCAATCTGGCTATGTACTTTCCGATATTTGGCATATGCTTAAACCCATGACCTGAGTCTCCGGTTGCCATTATAAGCGAATCTCCATAATCCGGATGTTCACAAATGAGAAAGTTCCTATCTGGCGTATCTGTACACCAACAGATCTTGGTTTCTACCAAAGGGCGGTGTTCAAACTGGGGCAAGGCATCACGTAAAAGGGCCCTTATATCCCTTTCAGCTACACTGGGGATCTGGTTTTTGTAAATAGGAATAGAATCATTGGGTTTTTTGTCAACCTTAAGGTAATGTGTATACCCAGGGAACTCATTACAGATCTTTAATTCATGCATGACGAAGTCAGGTTCAAAAAAGAAACCTTTTTCAAGGTTGATAATTACAGGGATGTTTTTGAAAGATTCGGCTTCTTCAGGGGTCAATTTGATATGTCCCACTGTCCAACACTTAGCTAATAATTGATCCTTGAAGTCAAAAATTTTAACTGAAGATGCTCCAGCTGCTACAACCACAGTATCAGCCATATAAATCTCCCCATCTTTGGTCTTACACCCTGTGACCCTATTTCCATCACCAAACACTAAACGCTCCACTTCTCCCACGATGTATTTACCACCTAACCTTTCGATTTCCTTACCGGCTGAAATGAGTGCATTTTTAGCATGGGCCCAGCCACATTCATTAGGCTGGAAATCACCTTTCCAGTCCTTCAATTCTCCTGTCAATTGTGGCACAACTCCCTTAAAGTCTTCGGGACAATTCAATGGCTTCAATTCAAACTTTCTTCCAACACTCTCAGAAGCATGTCTCATACTTTGCAACTCCTTATACTCGGGGCTATCGATTCCTTGACTAGTGGCATAAACTATTCCAGTCTCATAGAAATGGGGATAAAACACAGGATCAGTTTGCCATCCTTCTAGGGCCTCTATTGCTAAAATTGATGTTAAATCGTCCCCTTGCGGGTAGTTCGATTGAATGATCTTATTGATATCATATCCAGCACTAAAGTCTGAAGGAAGTGGTTTTGGATCTATAAGTGTGACATTTCTGAATTGGTTTCTTAGGAGCCATAGACCAGTGGAAAGGCCAAAAGTCCCAGCTCCAACGATGATGATGTTCTTGTCTCGAGTAGTCATTAGATGGTAAATTCAGCAGTTTCCTGTAGATGAAGGGTGGTTGGGAGGAACTCTCGATGCGGCGGTTCGTGGTTACTTTCCAATTTCATTGAGGTCCTATTTTTTGCGCTTTGACACATTCCTGTCAATTATCCGCGCCGATCTTATCTGACCAATGTGATCAGTACGTGCATATAAGGTTAGGTTGGTGGGGGTAAAAGTAGATGGTCAATGTGGCTTGTGGGAGCCGTGGTGGATGTCGATGCCGAACAAGAACCCGTAGCCGGAACAAGAACCCGTTCTAGAGCTCAAATCATTATACGAAACCGATGGTGGAGATAAGAGATTTACGAACAAAAGCATAAGCAAGGCGATAGATTAAATGTGATAGATCAAGTTCCATGACAATTTATCTGTTAAACTAAAAAAATGATCACAGAACTCTAAACTTCTATTAAGATTTATAAAGACCTAATTCAAGAAGTTTATTACCAAAAGAAAGGAAATAATAATCAGCATATACAAGACCATGGTCTACTAATTTCTGAAACGTATCAGGGTTATTATTGATGGTTGCATTTTTCAAGATAGTATCATATTCTCCGAAACTGATTGACCCCTCGGAGGTAATTGTAGCTTCTTCGGCATATGCCATTTTAATAGTATTAGATACGAGTTTCAAAGCTTTCAAGAGGTAATTTTCATCTTTAGTAGCTTGATATATTTCAAGCAAGCCTAAAGCAGTAATCATTGCAGCTGAGGTATCTTTCTTTTCAGTGTCTGGAGCATCGAAGTCCCATGGTGGTACTCCATCTTCTGGTAAACGGGAAAGAAACAAGTCCACCGCCTTTATAGCAGCATTTAAGAACTTGGGATTCTTTGTCCAAGTGAAAGTTTCAGCAAACCCTAGGATAGCCCAAGCTTGACCTCTGGACCAGGTGGATTCATCTTCATAACCCTGGTTTGTGAATTTAGCTTTTGGCTTCCCAGTACTGGATTCGTAGTTGACTACATGGTAAGTTGAGAAATCAGGTCTGAAATGATACTTCAACGTATTTTCAGCATGAGTGGTTGCAATTGTCGACAAGCGTAAATCTCCGGTGATTGATGCAACATAGTACAATAAATTCAAATTGCACATATTGTCGATGATAACAATGAAATCTGATTCAAGGTCCGTGAACGTGTACCTTTTGTTAATAGCTGTATCCCAACTTCTGATAACCCCCGCTGAATTACTAAATCTGGAGGCAAGGGCATTAGCAGCAGCTTTCAAACAATCCAAGGCCTTGGGGCTGTTTGATCTTTGGTATTCTCTCAAGAATGCTGGGTATATCATAAATCCTAAATCATGAGTGTCAGTTCTAGGAGCTTGTGAAACTAGCCCTTCAGCCCACCATCTGGCCGCGTATTCAAGTTTAACACCGTTGACGGTTGAGGGGAATTTGTGAGGGTACTTGTCCGATCTTTCAACAACCGCTGCAATTGATCCTGGGAAGAAGCCTGCCGTCCAATAATCAACATCTCTATATGAGTAACGCTTGAAAGAATATTCTGGGTACTCGGTCGGGGGATTTGGATCATTAAGTTTTTGAGCAGCAACCCCCCATATTTTAAGAATGTTAGACTTTGAGTATAAAGCTGGTTCAATTTGGGCCAACAAGTCGTCTATTGATTGAGCCATGGTGATAGAAGGGTTACCTACTGCTCACCTCAACTATTTATAGTCGTTCCTGATAGCATAGGCTGACCCAGCGGTAAGCTCGTAATTTTCCCCCACCTCATTCCTTTCTAAATTTGGGTTTGGGGAATTTATGGACCCCGGGTTTGAGAATCTGGCGAAAACATCTGGGAATTGCTAAAACGAAAATTCACTAAATCGATGAGGATCCTAATGGATCAGAAATCAATTGTTGCTTATTCCAGCAGGATGCATCATTGGGCCGTATCAATACGTGGTGTTGTATATGCCACAGAGCCGTGAAAGATGGACCCAAGCTCACCACAATGTGTCACCGATTTCTGACCGGAAATCACTGGGACTTTATTCATTCCTGTTTCCTGGACTTAAAGAGACCATGCCGACGATACAAATGGCTCCAAAGGTGACATGTATCAAGTGGGTCCTAATAGTTCAGGGAATGACCATATGTATTGCCTGATAAAGGCATTTGTTGGTTTCATGCTAAAAACAAGGCTCTAGACACTCCTATAACGCTACTCTGAACACTCATGCCTCAATAATCCTAAAGACTCATGGAAGAGGAGCCATGTAGGTCAATAGGCTAATGGTGAAATTCATATGCTGGCAAATAATTTATGCCGTTTCTATTATCATTAACTCAAATTAGAACCCGATACAAACTGGTTCAAAAGAACGATCAAGGACTCGGAAGCAAAGCTGTTCAATAATGGAGGTAAATCGGTGCGTTCTGGAGATAAGCTATTAGCGTTATTACCTGTGGAAATTTAAAGTGTTGTGATCCTATTACGATCAGAAAGGACCAGCACTGGTTACCTTGAAAGAAACCTGGATTGTTTATGCCTTTGACTAGCAAAATCGTGAATCCTTATGTGATAGGTATAGTCACAAAGTCCTTTTGCAAGAAGATGGTACTAAATCTGACAGGGGTATTATTTTTACAGAGTTGGATATGTGAGTGGTATTTGAAGTCGTTTAATGTATGGCTCTCTACATGGATCTGAGCGTCTCTATTTGCTGCTTATTTCGCAAAAGGGTTAAAAGGTTAAGATAAAGGCATGTACTGAAATCACAAGCTTAACACTGTGTAACGTTACATCCATGATGATAAGTCAACAATAAAATAACCGAAAGAACCGAACAATAAAGGTGTTTTTAGGAAGAATTATAAGATTCACTAAGTTGTAAATTTCACAAAAACAAATTCGTAAATGCCCAAGGTCGGAATTCAAAAATATATGATCTACTGTTATGAAATGCATGTCATACTATTTGCTGATAGGTCAATTACCAATTCCACTTGCTGATAGGTCAACTGGCTCATCAGGTATTATGTGGTATACTCGTAAATCTCAATCAAGACCATCACCATGAACTTTAATCCACCCAATCGCCCACCAAAGCCCCGCTTGATAGGAACCATTAAACAATAGTATTGAACTTTCGTTTAACCTCTTAACTCCAATTTAAACCCCCACCATTTTTAATCAAGTTAAGTGGATCCAAATCTGGGGTATATGCAGATTTACGGCCGTATCTTGACAAACCTCTGCCATCGGGAGTTTATGCAGTCCTTTATTTTTCCAAAAACCTACGATCCCCTTGTTTCTCACTAGTGTGAAAGTTATACAAGAACTATACCATGTTTCAACCATGGACTGATATTGAGTTCAATTGCAGAAAAGATTTAGAGATAGCTCACTGCCAATTGTGGGACCCGTTGGTCCCCGCATTCTCCCAGGGCGGATCTCGTGTTAGAGTCTCCGAATATGGCTCTTCGTGTGCACCATCAGCAGCTGAATTAGAAGGATTTTCAAGGCCACTTTGGGGCGTTGTTGCTTATAGTTATGGCGGTGGGAAGTTCAAGGACTGGGATTTGTTCAGACGGGGGATTGTTAATGGATGTGATCCAAACCATCCAGAGTTCTATGGGTACCCATTGGATTATGATCAGATATTAGTTGACATGGCTGCCATTGCTTATGCAATTTGCTTCTGTACTAATGATTTTTGGAATATGCTTGAACAGAAAGATCAGGCTATTGTAACAGAGTACTTCAGGATTGTTAGTACCAAGAAATTCTGTGATAATAATTGGAAGTTCTTCAAAGTTCTTGTCGATTTGGCCTTGGAAGTCATGGGGGTTGACCTCCCGTCATCTACATTCGAAGATTTGGATACTTTAGAACTGATGTATTTAGAGAAAGGCTGGTATGGCGATGGAATAGACAAGAAGCACCGAATTGACTACTATAACCCATTTGCGTTCCACTACTATAGTTTGATTTATTATAAGCTTAGAAGAGATAAAGACCCCAAAAGGTGTACTAGATTTCTAGATAGGGCTCATTTGTTTGCTAAGAACTTTCTCCATTGGAGTGATGATGATGGGGCGTGTTTGATGTATGGAAGATCACTCAATTATAAATTCGCAGCCATTGGATTTTGGGGAGTTTATGCTTTTGTGTTGGACCCAAATGAAGAACCACCAATCCCGTGGGGGGTTATGAAGTCACTTTACCTTGATCATTTTAAATGGTGGAAGAACCAGCCGATTTTCAATTTTGGCAGTAAGTTGTTAACTTTAGGGTACGCTTATCCGAATGCTTTTATGACAGAAATTTACAATTCCCCCCAGTCTCCTTATTGGTCCACTAAAGCATTCAGTGGACTTCTAATGACTTCAAGTCATCCGTTCTGGACGTCGGAACCACAAAAATTGGATCTTCCTGATACCTATATGGAGACTGTTGGAATGTATTTTAGTCATAATATCAAAAACACTATCGCCCTAGTCAACGGACCATGGAACGACGAGTACCAACCCGAAAAATATTCAAAATTCGCCTATAGTACGAGGTATGGGTTTGGAGTAATCACTGACCATAGGAACTTCGCAAACGCCCATTTAGATAATATGATAGGGTTTAGTTTCAATAACCATCAATTCACTGTCCGAGAAAAGTACGACGCTTGGGTGACTGATTATGGTGTTATGTATAGCGAATGGAGCCCGGTTGAAGGGATTGAAGTGCAATCGTATATGATTCCGTTTCATGACTATCATATGAGAATTCACACTATTCGCAATACCACCGATAAGGTTGTTTATACGAAAGAAGGTGGGTTTGCAGTAAATATGAATAGGCCCAAGTGTGAAACAAATTGTGACGAGCATTCAGCGTTTGTGGTTACAGACACAGATTATTCGATTATAAAGAGTATGGATGATAAAAGAATTCCTAAAGTAGGTAAACCTGACCCTAATGGGAACATTCTTTACCCAAAAGTGTTATTACCTGAACTATGGGGAAAGATCCAACCTAAATCCGTTCAAAAAATGTCCTGCTGTGTTAGTGCCAATCCTTTAGACAACGGAATTAATATGTTGAATGGCCGAACTACAAAAGAACTTGCAGATGTAGGCAATTCTAGATTGATTAAAGTTTTATGTAATTGGTAATAAACATTTCTTCAAATAGTCTCTAGTGAACTTTATGGTAGCCTTACATCCTTTTACTAGAAGGATCCCTGGTAAGACAGGTACTTCCCCACATTTCACCTCACATAAACCCCAATTCCGACCACGTACCGGTTGTCCCCCCACAAACATCGATGGAGGACCTATAAATACGAACCTATAAAAGCCCTGGCAACGATCTTCAATTCCAGCGCTTCTACAATGGGTGGTGGTATTACTCCAAATGTCGATGTTAATGTATTGCTTAGTGAGGATGAAGGAGTCCTACAATTAAAGGATGTTATACCAAAGTTTGATAAACCTTGGTACAAACACGGGTGGTTACTTAAATTGGATATTTTCTTACTCGGGAGTATCTTGGCTCAAGTCACCTCAGGGTTCGATGGGTCGTCGATGAATGGTCTTCAGAGTCTTCCATCATGGCAAGCATATTTCAATAATCCCAAAGGGGCCATATTAGGAACTATGTCCAATGGTCTTGCAATTGGAACGCTTATCTCTATTCCTATAGTTATGTGGATCATTGATTACTTAGGAAGGAAGAAAGTGGTGGTACTTGGGTGTTGTTTTGTGATTCTTGGTGCTATTTTACAGGGAGCTGCACAGAACATGGGGATGTTCACCGGTGCTAGGATCTTATTGGGGATTGGTGCGTGTCTTTCATCGGCAGCTGCTGGTCCCTTATTGTCAGAAACCGCTTATCCCACCCAAAGGCCTGCCATTACTGCTTTGTTGCTCGCCTCGTGGCCTTTTGGGTCGTTTGTGGCAGCTATGGTGACCTGGGGGCCCTATAGGTCGTCTTTGAAGTACAACGACTGGTCTTGGAGGATTCCTTCTATCTTACAGTGTTTCTTCCCGATCTTGCAGATTTTGATCGTATCTTTTGGTCCTGAATCGCCAAGATGGTTGATAAGTAAAGGCAGAGAGGAAGAAGCAAGACGATTTTTCGTCAAGTACCATGCCGGAGGTGACGAGAACTCCAAGCTTGTGGCCTTCGAAATGGCAGAAATCAAGGCGATTCTTGCCAAGGAATCTAGCCAGATTGGTAGTAAGTTTACGGAATGGTTCAAGTCAAAGCAACGGTTGAAGAGATTTATAATTGTGTGTGCTATTCCGTCGATGGTTCAATTGTGTGGTAATGCGTTGATTTCGTACTACTTGGTGATCGTGTTGAACAATATCGGGATCACTGATTCCAATAACCAATTGAAGATCAATATCGGAATGACGGTTTATGGATTAGTATGGTCTGTGGGAGTTGGTATTAATGTCGATAGATTCAAAAGAAGAACCATGTTCATGACAGGATTCGCATCCATGTGCTGTGTTTACGTAGTTTGGACGATTCTTTCGGCTATCAATCAACAGGACGATTTCAAGAACAAAAGTTTGGGGATCGGAGTTGTGGCTATGATTTATTTGTTTTCTGGTTTCTACCATATCGTCTCGCCGGTGGCCATGACCTACGTGATGGAAATTTGTCCTTATCACTTAAGGGCACAGGGTTCGACATTATACCAGTTGTCAGGAAACGTCATTGGGTTCTTCAATAACTATGTCAACCCTATTGCCATGGAGGCCATCACATGGAAGTACTACATCGTATGGTGCTGTTGGTTAGTAGTACAATTTCTGTTCGTCTACTTCTTCTTCCCCGAAACAAAGGGTTTGGGTTTGGAGGAAATCGCTCAAGTGTTTGGCGAAGATGTTACTGATGGACTTGTTGCTGGAGAGAATGCTATTAGTAACAAAAACCAATTGGATAATGTTTCGTCCAAGTTTGAAACCGAGCATATTGCTTAGGAGTTCGATATTATTACTGTGCCAGTGTTTAAGTAATAATTTATAGTTTTGTGTATGTAATGTAATGATGTTCAGATGTCTTGTTCTTGTATGTCTGTTAACTAAGTCTGTGTGCTCCTTGATGTTTGTTAACCAAGTAGAAATGTTATTTTTGCATTCATTCACTATGTATTATTGTTTCTTGGCTGTCCTTCACTAATCCGTGGTACTTTTGTTCATTGCTCAAGTTTTAGACCGCATCTTGGTGAATAGATTCTCGAAGAAGATTTATAAGTTATGTCAAATGGTGCCATTCATTAGAAGTTATGAATGCTTACATAAGCTATTCAGGTTACTAGTGTTACCATTCACGAAATCCTGTACACGCACTAGACTACACCAATCATCGGAATTAATCCTGCAGGCCTGAACCTCAATCGACCGCTCGGATTGTGAACGCCGGCAAGGATGAAACACCCTTAAAGGCGATATAATTACGGCAGAACAGTAGACAGGTGATCTTCCATCACGTTACGGGAATATGTCAAGGTCTCTCTGGCTACTCTTTGACAAATAATGGCCACACACTTGGCCCAAATGGCAACGCAGATGAATACAACTCTGGGAATTCATCAAACGGAGATTTAACCTGAATTAAGAAAGCAACCAAGGGTGAACCTCCATCAAACAACGCGATTATTAGGGCCAATAGGTGGTGGGGTACTTGATTGGGGAACTTAAGGTTAATCCTGATAAGACAAACCGCCGCCCTGGTTTGGGGCACCGGATTATGCATTTACGAAGGGATCTCATGTCAATTCCGGCGACAATCGTGGCGATCCATGGGGATTCCCCGTGTATTTGTACGTGAGTCTGGCCATGAATCTGTGGAGTTATCGTCATATGTCAGCACAGGATGATGGTAGTATGCTAGGTCAATGCAGTTCGCTGATAGTAACCTACTACCAGGGGTTGTCCTAATGCAACGACGCCACTACGTCAACACAGTAGGCCAATATCGCCATAGTATATTCAAATTGGACCGGGCTCGTTGCAATCCCCTGGGTGTAGTTCGACACTACACCCAAGGATTATATAAATAAGTGAATATCGCATAAATTCTCTTGTCGCATACACTAAACACAGTGCAGAAAGCATAATGAGTGCTGAGAAATTATACGAGGACATTTGTGACCCAAGAGTCTTCCAAATCAATCGACTTCCAACTAGAAGTTATCACCTTCCTAGGGAGAAGTTGAGTTTGAATGGACAATGGAATATAACCTATAACGAGAGTCCGTTAGATGCACCGCTAAACCCTACAGAACCACATGGAACATTAACTGTTCCAGGCCATTGGCAGCTTCAAGGATACGGTGAACCCAATTATACCAATGTTCAGTACCCGTTTAATATAGATGTTCCGAGACCCCCGCCCTTTAATCCAACTGTGTGTTATTTCCGGAAGTTTACCCTTCCTCGATGGAGCTCCGATAGGTTTAGGCTTAGGTTTGAAGGGGTCGATAACTCTTACCATGTGTTCATTAATGGAAAGTTTGTGGGGTACAGTGAAGGTAGTAGAAATAGTGCTGAGTTCGACGTAAGTGGTGTTATTGAACAAGAGAATGAAATTTTCATTCGGGTTTACCAATGGTCGAGTTCGTCATATATCGAAGACCAAGATCAATGGTGGTTGAGTGGAATTTTTAGAGACGTATGGGTGTTGGGAACCAGCAGCTCTGGATTCATTGAAAACTTTGTTATAGGTACGGATTTGGATAAGGAGTACAGGGACGCAGTTCTTAGTTTGGATTTGACAGTGGTTGGTGAACTGGGATCGGACCTGGCTAATGTAGAAGCTAAATTGACTGATAATGAGGGCAAAGTTGTGTTCAAAGACGTTATAAAGGACTTTTCTAACACGGTTTCTTGGGATGTTAAAGCTCCTTTTAAATGGACGGCTGAGCATCCCTATTTGTATACTTTGTCATTAACATTAAGCAATTCGTCAGGACCTTTGAGTGAAGTCACACAATCAGTTGGGTTTAGGAAAGTTGAAGTTTTGGGAGGGCTCATGCAAGTCAATGGAGTTCCAATTCTCTTACGAGGGGTTAACCGTCATGATCATCATCCGAAGTATGGAAGAGCCGTTCCCGAAGAATTCTTAATTAGAGACTTGAAGTTGATGAAACAACACAATATCAATGCTATTAGAACATCTCATTACCCTACTAGTCCCAAACTTTACGAACTTGCTAATCAATGGGGGTTTTGGGTTTTAGATGAAGCTGATTTAGAGTGTCACGGATTCTTTGAAGCTGTCAGAAGACCCATTGACGGGTCAGACGATGTGGAGTACCGAGGTGGAAAATTAGAATTATTTGACCAGGCCAAGCTCTTTACCTCCGATAATCCAGACTACGAAGGGGCATACGTAGACCGAGCTCTGCAATTGGTTAAAAGAGACATCAATCAGCCATGTATCATTATCTGGTCTCTTGGAAATGAGGCGTTCTTCGGTAAGAACCATAGATCCATGGCCCGAAAAATCAGAAGTTTAGACCCAACTAGGCTCCTTCATTATGAACCAGACTTTGATGCTGAAGTTTGTGATGTTTATAGTCGGATGTACCCCCTGTTGGAGACAATGAGGAAAGATTTCGAAACTAGAACCGATAAACCATTGATTTTGTGCGAATACGGCCATGCTATGGGAAACGGGCCTGGGCTTCTTAGACAGTACCAGGATTTGTTCCATGAGTACCCCAACTTTCAAGGTGGATTTATCTGGGAATGGAATAACCATGGATTGGAGACGGTTTTACAAGGTCATAAAGCTTATGCTTATGGAGGAGACTTTAATGAGCCTATTAATGATGGGGTTTTCTGCATGGACGGTTTAACAAACTCAGCTCATGACCCTACGCCTGGGTTATTGGAGTACCAGAAAGTCGTTGAACCTGTAGCCTTTGAATTCAAGGATAAGATTAGAATTAAGAACCTTTATGATTTTATAGATCTTTCTCATTTAACAGGGGCATTTAGCGTTGTTCATTATGAGGGATTGTCTCGGTCAGTAGTCAGTAAAGGGGTACTCGAAATTCCTGATATCAAGGCTGGAGAGTGGGGGGAAGTCCAGTACCCTCCATATAAGGTTCCTGACCTGGGCAAAGTCATCCTTAGCATTGAGTTCAGAATGAGAAGTTCAAGTGGACCTTTAGAGCAAGGTCATTTAGTTGCTTGGAGTCAATATGAACTTAAGGCTGAACTTGTAAAGGAAAAACCAAGTTCACAGCCTTTAGGTGAACTCACAGTGGAAGAGGATAGAAAACAGTTTTGTGCCAAATCTGATAAATTTGAATTGAGGTTTGATAAAATTGGTGGTAGAATCGTCCATTTCACGGCGAAATCAGTTCCAATCATCACTGACCACACCAACACTTTGACATTTTTTAGACCAGAGACAAATAACGATAAAGCTTCAGATGGGCCTTATTGGAAGAAGTTTGGTCTTGATAGAATGTTGTGCTATGTCCAGTCCGTGAACACATCTGTTGACAATAGACATATCACCATTAAAGTTCAGTCAAAATTTGGTCCAGCGGTTTTGGCTTGGAGATTCTATTGTACACAGACCTATATCATAGATGGAGCATCTGTCAAGCTCTCTACCAAATTAGTACAAGAAGGGTTCAGTAAGCAGTGTATTCCCAAGTATTTTCCACGACTTGGATACGAATTTGGAGTAGATCAAGCCGTCACCAGTGTCACCTGGCTTGGAAGAGGACCGGGCGAAAGTTATGCTGACAAGAAAGAGTCCCAGAGAATTGACCTCCACAATCGTCCATTTGACGAGCTAGATTACAATTACGACTACCCCCAGGAAAACGGCAACCATGAAGAAACCGACTGGGTTAGTCTAGAAGGAATGGGTAGGGTTGTGTTCTCACTAGGGAACAAGTTTGGGTTTAAGTGTTCTAGTTCCACCAATGAACAAGAAGCTCAACATCCTTATGAACTTGTTCACGGTAAGAAATATATCAGAATTGATTATAAACAACAGGGGCTTGGGTCAGAGATTTGTGGGCCTGGAGTTCTAGATGAGTATCGGTTTGTTATGGGCCCTGATGGGGTTGAATTTGACTTGGAGATTTTGAGTTCTTAGTTCTTAAATCTGGATGACTGTGTAGAGTGATTGATATAAGTTTATTTTCTTCAAACGGGTACGTAAAGCTCGTGATCTATATAATATGTTTGACCAATGTAACCCGTATCAGTATCAAAGTTAATTGAAGTGAGTTGAAAAGCTCCGATTATCGTTAGTCCACAAATGCATTACTACAAAATAACACTACATAACACAAAATATCACAATAACATAAACAGGTCAGACCTCATCAACGTGGTCAACTTCAATAGACTTGGACTCAACATCCAAATATTTGGCGGAAATAGCATTCTCACCTGCTACCAATCCCTCTGTAACATCTTCTCCAAATACTTGAGCGATTTCCTCTAATCCAAGGCCCTTGGTCTCAGGGAAGAAGAAGTACACTACCGAGAATTGAACCACCAACCACACACACCAGACGATATAATACTTCCATTCAATGGCCTCCATAGCAATAGGATTAACATAGTTATTGAACAATCCGATGACATTACCAGATAATTGGTAAAATGTCGAGCCCTGGGCTCTCAAAAAATAAGGACATATTTCCATGACGTAGGCCATAGCCACTGGTGCTACAATGTTATTGAACCCAGTGAACAAGTAAATCATAGCTACAACACCAATTCCCAAACTTTTATTCCTGAAGTCCTGTTGCTGATTGATAGCAGAAAGAATCGTCCAGATTACATATGCCACACACATGGTTGCAAAACCCGTCATGAACATGGTTCTCCTTCTGAACCTATCGACGTTGATACCAACTCCGACTGACCACACTAACCCGTATACAGTCATCCCGATATTGATCTTTAACTGGTTACTGGAGTTCGTAATACCAATACTGTCCAATACAAGCACTAAGTAGTATGAGACAAGAGCATTCCCACACAATTGGGCCATAGCCGGGACTGCTAGAACGATAAATAATCTCTTAGCTCTTTGTTTGGTTCTGAACCATTCGGTATACTTGCTATGCATCTGGTTAGCTTCCTGCGCAATAATGGCCTTGATTTCTGCCATTTCAAATGCAACAAGCTTGGAGTCAGCATTACCACCAGCATGGTACTTAACAAAGAACTCCCTGGCCTTCTCTTCCTTTCCTTTACTTATCAACCATCTGGGAGACTCTGGACCTAGAGATACGAGGATGATCTGAAAAATAGGAAAAACACACTGCAAAATTGATGGAATTCTCCACGACCAATTATTATATTGTAACGAAGAGTTGTAGCATCCCCATGTCACCATAGCAGCACAGAACGAACCAAAAGGCCAGGATGCAAGTAACAAGGCTGTAATGGCCGGTCTTTGACTTGGATATGCTGTCTCAGATAACAACGGACCAGCAGATGCAGATGCAAGACATAAGCCTATACCAATTAAGATCCTACCGCCGGTAAACATCCCCATGTTCTGAGCAGCGCCCTGGATAATCGACCCAAGAATGATGACGCTACACCCAAGAATCAAGGTCAACTTCCGACCTAAAAAATCAATAAGAAACATAACAATAGGCACCGATATCAACGTTCCAATCGTCACCCCATTTGACATCGTTCCCAATGTCGTACCACTTGGACTATCGAAGTATCCCTTCCACGAGGGAAGACTCTGAAGCCCGTTCATCATCGACCCATCAAAACCTGAAGTTACTTGGGCAAATATACTTCCCAATAAGTAAATGTTCAATTTAAGTAACCAGCTATACTTGAACCAGGGCTTGTTGAACCGTGGTATAACGTCTTTCAAGAGCAACACTCCTTCGTCATCACTACGAATGGTAATAACCTCTTCTGGAGCACCCATACTATGAAACCATTTAGATCCCAACCATACAATTTATATAATGGGTTTATAGGCACGGCACTACTATTGTATTGTTTGCGTTGGTGGAGATACAATAGGATGGAAATTCGGAATTTCCTGGGGTTCGAGCCTGTATATAACTACGCACTACGGGTTGTTTTGTGGAGTATAAACCTTTGGTAACCGGAAAATGTATGAGTTGGCTGAAACATTGCATGGGAATCATTCAAGTTGGTTACAAGCAAATGTAACGTGTCATTGCATGGAGTTTAAGTCCGAGATTGTCGGAGGGTTAGCATGTGTAGATCGAGTGGGTTAATCACGCCGAATCATTGGAGCGAGTTTTCTCGATGTTGTTAACTAGTCCGATACGACAGCATTTTTCATGATTGGCGTTGCCTTAGGGTGACTTAACAGTGCAAACTGAGGTTCCAGCATTGCTCTGGAAGTATTCATGAGTGAGTTACTCATGTGGAAGGCTGCCCCAGCTCACTGGCAATTGCTAATGTTTATGTAGGATAATGTGTTACGACAATCACTACTTATATTTACTAGTATTGCAGCTACTAGTGATTTTCAGACAGAAGGAGATTAGTTCGGTGTAGCAGTTATAGTCACTAGCCTAAATGAATGACGATAAGGCTGTAGGAAAGTTTTATCATCTGTTTAATGCTTAGTGATAATATGCCATTATTCTGCATGAATTACATGCGCTGCAAATGTGGTCGTGTGGCCCTAGCTTCTACATAAGGTCGTACCTCTCACCTGAGCTTTCCTTTTAGTAAGATAAAAAATACACCAGTCCACCTAATTATATAATACTTCCTAGCTAGTTGAACAACTTTTAGAAGAAGAAGAATTATTTTGCACTAATAAGCATCAACTAACAAAAATATGTTCCAACTTGCCTAAAATACATCTTACACACTTCCATGGTACTGGTATTAAGCATTCTAAAAACAATAGTACAACAACCAATTATGAGCCATACTCAATCATCATGTAATTTACTTCAACATGCATTATCTCTAACACTTAGCCTGCTACAAATCCACAGTCAATTTTAATGAAAACTCTTGTTGCAAATTGCCATATTAGTAACGCGGAAATGTGAGAAGTCGTGCGGGATTAACGGGTTTTGCCTAATCTAGGCCAGCGCCATTCTTAGTCAGCGCCACCTTTAGCCTGGTCAAATCCCCCAGATAGATTGCCATCCTATTTACCCTATAAGTTTTAATAAAAATCACATTTATTAACAATAAATCCTATAAAAGAACAGTACCATCGTAATTAACAAGAGAGCCATGATATTCAGGCTTTGGATCTAAGGTAAGATGTTCAATATGACCAGCGGCTTGTTCTGTGCTTAACACCATACTTCTAACTTCATCAGTGATAATATCAGCACTCATATCGGTTTCAACCAACCCAGGATGGATAGCAGCAATCAATGATTCTTTGAATAACTTCTCTGAAGAGTCAGTAGCTTTTGCAGCTAATGCATTTGCAAGGTAAATAACTGCTGCTTTACCTGAACCGTACCCAACTGGTCTAAGTGGGAATGGAATCTTTGTCAAACCAAGAAGACTAGCGGTAAAGAAGAACTTCTTCTGAACACCATTGTCTTTCTTTAACCAGAGCGGTTTAAGGGCCTTATAGATCTTAGCTGAACCAATGAAATTGATGTTGATGTTTTCATTAAGAACATCAAGGTCAATGTCATCTTGGGATTCTCTGGGGTACACGCCGGCATTGTGAATCACAACATCCACACCATTGGGGAATGATGGTTCAAGACTATCGACACTTTTCTTAATGGTGGTGTAATCATCACCAAATTCGATTTCAATAATGTGGAGATTTTTAGCACTAACTGATGTTAGGTTGGTGGTAGCTTTGTTTCTAACGGTGGCAATAACTTGGTTATTTGAGTTTTGTACTAATTTCTTAACTAAAGCGAAACCAATGCCTCTATTAGCTCCAGTTACAAGGTATGTTGTCATTCTTTGTTTTTGTCTTTATGTTATGTGCTTTTGTGTTTTCTGCTTCTGTGGTTGTATGGAGAGAACTTCTCCCTTTATATATCTTTTCTTCCCTTTGCCTTTCTGTTCATATTAGAAATACATGAGGTGGTGATATTTGGTGTCTCACCAAGTCCTGTATACTGTTCCATAGATATTACAAAAGGGCAAGAAGCTGTCAGATTGGTGGAGATCTCAAAAATAAGAGTAGTCACAGAATATAGAAAGAGCTCCAAGTGTACAATGAATAGAGCATGAATACTTTGAGCTTCCTGGACTTTAACTACTGTCTGATACGAAGAAAGTAATGACAATCGTCGGTTCATCTGCTTACTCATGAAATGAGTAAGCAGATGATGAAATTTGGTGAGTATGATTACTCATGGATTCAGATCTTGATATTAGTAATCGTTTTAGGGCATTTGCCTTATAGAATTGTTACATGGTATTGAGGTGAAATTGAGACTATAATGTAAGTTTATTCCTTGGTCCTTAGCTTCTGCCACCATATTGCCTTTCCATTGATCAGGTAAATATATTCAGCCTTTCAAGCACATTAAGGCTTTGCATGTGAAGAGTCTGACGACTATAAACAAGTTAGTTACAAGTATTGGGCATTGCCTTTTGAAGAGTTCATACCCTCACTACACGCTTATGATGTCAGTTTTTGATTTTGCGATTATGATTATCTTATTTAAAGTTTTCATGTTGTATTTGTACCACTTGAAGATCTTACATTGATATAGGCAGCAAATTATTGAACTACTTCTTTAAGAGCCTCCATTTGTATCAGTCCACAGAATGATACACAGTACTGACGAATTGATTGATTACTCAATCAGGTTCTATCAAATGTTTCTAATTCACATATACTGGATTAAAGTTGTTAATAATGTGAGTGGTTTATAACCGAACTGACCAAACTGTCACTATTTATCTAATCTCATATTACAACCTCACCCTAATAAAAAATCAAGGTTTACAAATAAACCAATTATTCTTCAGGCAACCAACCACTAACAGAGCAACCAATCACAGTACCCTAATTCAACCACAAGCATTTAATGTTTCTCGATAATGCATCGGGACAAAATTGTCGCAGCTGGTTTTTGGTGATTCACCATTACGATCTCCTCTTAATGCAAGCACAACAAACGCAAAAAATAAAGTACAGACCCGAGTATCAAAACCATCGGAAGTTGCTTGATTTTCTCGGAACTTCGATCTGTTTAACTACCTGATTGGTTTGAGTCTTAGGTGACTGGTCTATAATCTCTTAGACCTGTTGGCTTATGTAGTGAAAAAATTGTGACAGCCATGGTACATTTCCTTCCATGTAGATGTAGAATTCAACTCAGGGATAACTTTTTCCTGTTCCACGATGAACGAAAGAGTAAAGTATATCCTATGGTGCTTATTATAACCGAGCCGCCTGCAAAATCATTACTAGCAAGAGCGGAGAGCGGGTACTTTTGTTCCGTAATACCTTACTAAGGTTAGTAAGACATGTTTCTAATACTGCATGACATTAATAATGAGCCTATACTTACATTTGTGTCACCACATGTGGACTTGGTGTAATCATACCTTATATTTCTCCCTTCGAAAGTATTATTGGGGCTAGAAGTATAAGGACAAGTTCGTAATAAACTTCACAAAGAACTGAGAGAATATTGATCAGCCATAGTACTTAATCTCTCTGTACAACTTCGACTACCCTTATCCTTTGGATATTCGTCAACTTCGACAATTTCAGTCTGACTTTAAATGCGGCTGAGATGTTTGTGCATATCCATAGTCAGCAAGAAAATAATTGGACATGGCTCGAATATTTCCAAGACAATATGTCGGCAATTGCATATTCAGTAGTTGCTGGATAATTTAACTCCGTTCTGTACCCCCGTCTGTATCATAAAACATTAGTCAGCTATATGACACTATAAAAGGCATTAATCCCGCCTAACGACTGTAAACACAAGAAAAACATCAATAAAAAAACATATAATGGCCATTTATTTAATTACAGGAACTTCGAGAGGTATCGGATTCGGGTTGGTTGAAAGACTCTCCAGAAATGAGAACAACACCATTTTTGCAACCGTCAGAAAATCATCCAACACTGACCAATTAAAAGCGTTAGCCAGAAAAAACATTCACATCATCTATTCTGATGTTGCAAATAGAAAAGAGGTTGTTGAAAGTTTTGAACAAGTCAGTAAGTTGACTGACAAGTTAGATTATATAATTTTGAATGCGGCTTACCTCAAACAACATGACTTAAATCCGTTACAAATCGCTGAATCAAAACAAGCATTAGAAGAATTTGAAAACGAAACAAACATTACCATCAAGGCCAATGCTTATGACCAATTGTTCTATGCTACCACGTTTTTGCCCTTACTTGAGAAGAGTTCAATCAAGAAACTTATTTTCACCTCAACCGGGCTTGCTGATTATTATTTGTGTGTTCAATGTAATCTTGATAATGCAATCCCTTATTCAGCTTCCAAGGCAGTTTTGAACATCATTGCATCAAGATTAGCTGTTACCTTGAAACCTAAGAAGATTACTGTTTTAATTGTCAGTCCAGGAGTTGTCAATACATATGGATTATCTCAAGAGCAAGTTAAGCAAGTTCTTGCTCCATTGATTGCAGGTGCCCAAAGAATCAAACCAGAGTTTGAAGAGCCACTTACCGTTGACCAGGCCGTTTCTTACTTCATTAAAACCATTGAATATTTTGATTTCGAAAGTACTGGTCGGTTTCTTAGTCATTTTGGAAGCACCACTGACTTCTTATAGTCTTTATAGTCTTTAGTAATAAACAGTTTGCCTTTATCCTATAAGCACCACTGGAATTATAATTACGATGCAGTAAACACTATCCATACAGAAACCCCTATGAAACCGCATGTTTTGCGCCTTTCGTTTATGTTGGAGGTGATGTGTACTAAACGTCATATATGAAGTTTAGTGCTGAGTTCATAATAGATAACAACCCAATGAGTTGACATAAGTACATGCATGAAAATAGTAAAAACTATAAGCCTGATGTTCTGTACCACTATGTTTCCATGAAGATTAACACTTTCGTTAGATTATTTAGTATTTAGAGAGCTGACAATATAAATATTCCCCTATGTAATCACATGTTTCTTGTATAGTAAAAGTTAGCCACTACTCGGCCGAATATAAACTGTCAAGATTGTAGTAACGGTTAGCCTACGTACATCATCGTCAGCCCTGTACTATATTAGTGCATTAGTAACCATTAGGTCCTTAGTAGCTTCTAGTGTTAAGATTTTTTCTGGATGATCAAACATGATTATAAATCGTCAAACAACATCATTTATCAAGGAATTTCACCACCTTACTATCGGTGCGTTTTGGTGTGTCACCAAAACGCCCCTCGCTTATAAAAACATTTAAAACCATCCAGGAGCCACAGTTCTAAAAAGGTAAAATGCTGCAAAATTTAAGCTGGAGTGATGTTAATATTTCCATTAACAATAAACAATTGGTCGATAGTAATTCCGGGAATGTTAGAACCGGGGAATTGATGGCAATCATGGGGCCCAGTGGTAGTGGTAAAACCACTCTTTTGAATTACCTTTCTAATAAGATCAAATTGAAAGGTGGTGTAAGTACTGGGAATATTAAGTTCAATGGTAGCTCAATCTCTAATAATAATTTGAAACAAATTAGTAGATACGTTGAACAAGAAGATCATCTAATTGGATCTTTAACGGTCTATGAAACATTGAACTTCGCTGGAAAATTGAGTGGTTTGAAAAACAATGGTTATCGTAGCGATAAGATAGATCAGATTTTGAATGACTTAGGATTGACTAAAGTCAAGAATGTTGTGGTCGGTACGCCAATCAAAAAGGGAATCAGTGGGGGTCAAAAAAGAAGAGTTAGTGTCGGATGTGAATTGATGACCATGCCCACTATATTGTTCTTAGACGAACCAACTAGTGGATTGGACTCCAAATCGAGTTTTGAGGTTATTTCCACTATCAAGAAGATTGCTAAACATGAAAACATTATCGTCGTTGCCTCCATTCATCAACCATCTTCTACCACGTTCAATCTATTTGATAAAGTGATGTTCTTATCAAATGGAAAGACTGTGTATAACGGAGGTGTTAATGACATTATCCCATACTTTCAAGCCCAAGGTGTTGAATTCAGTCCGTTTCAAAATACTTCTGAAGTTATTCTTGATTTGATAAATACTGACTTTCAAGAGTTCAATACTAATTCCATCTCCCTTGAAGCCTTACATCAGTATTATTTGAATCACGAGAAAGGTACTTCAATTGACTCTTTTCAGGAAAGTATTCCAGAGAAATTTGAATCAACTCACAGGTTTTCGTGTTCTTCATGCTACCAAACGTATGTGTTGATTCAAAGAAACTTCCTTAAAGCTTCAAGAGACTTCTTGGCTTATTACGTTAGAGTTTTCATGTATATGGGATTAGCTATTATGATGGGAACAGTATGGTTAAGATTGAATTATAATCAACAAGACATTCAACCCTTTATCAATGCCATTTTCTTTTCTGGGGCTTTCATGTCGTTCATGACAGTAGCATATATTCCTGCTTACTTAGAGGATTATAATTCTTATAAAAGAGAAAATTCAAATGGATTATATGGGAGTTTACCCTTCATCGTTTCCAATTTCGTCATTTCGGTTCCATTTTTATTCATCACTACCATTCTTTTTAGTGTCATCACTTACTTTTTATGTAATTTTGATCACAGTGCTAAGGGATTCTGGTTATATGTCATGTGGTTATTCCTTGATTTAGTAGCAGCCGAAAGTTTGACGGTATTGGTAACAACTGTCTTTCCCTATTTTGTCATTGCTTTAGCACTAACAGCTTTTGCTAATGGATTATGGATGTCAGTTGGTGGTTTCTTAGTCAGTGAACAAGTTTTAAACAGTTTCTGGTATTACACGTTTTATTGGATCGACTACCAACGGTATGTTTTCCAAGGCATGATGTTTAATCAGTTTTCTAATACAATTTACAATTGCGACGATAGTTGTCATTGTATGTACTCATCTGATTTACAGGGTCAATGTAAGATATCCGGTGATGCAGTATTAGAGAGTTTAGGATATAATAATTCTGATATTGGGTTGTGGATCGGTATGTTGATAGTTATTATTTTTGTTATGAGACTTTTGACTTTTGGAGTTTTAAAGTATAAAGCTTCCAAGTAGACGTTTTCTCCGAGTGGATTTTTTCTCTGGGTTGGATGTTTATAGAGGTTTATACCTATTTCGGTGGGGTTCTTAATGTATATTGTTTATATTTCCATACCTTCTTACGTCTTTCCAGGGAAGTCCTTCTTATCTCGCCACGTACTCATAGCAATAGAGAAACAAAAGAGTCGATAGACAATAAGAAGGACGTCTATTGAAGAAATTAAAAAGGCAAAGTCTCGCCATCTTCACCAAGAAACTTTCCAGAATCTTCAGCAGTTGATTCATTGATAATTTTGAGCAACTTCCCACTTTGTTGTAGTGGGGAACTGAACTTCTCTTTACCCAAGATATTTTGAATTTCTACACTCAGGTCAGTTTCAACTAAACCAGGATGTAACAATAATGTAACTGAGTTCTTAACTAGCTCGTTTTCAGAAGCTTTATTTTCTTCAGATACTTGAACTCCGAAATGGTTAAGAGCAGCTTTGGAAGCACCGTATGAGTTAGCTCTTGGAACTTTGTCACCACCAGTAGAGCCAACTAATGATGTGATGAATACAATCTTCTTAGGACTGGCACACTTGGATTTAAACAAGTATTGGAAAGCGGCTTGGTAAGATTTAACAGCTCCTCCAACGTTGACCTTCAAAACATAGTCGTAGTTGTCTGGCGCTGAGTCAAAGATACCTTCGAAAAACCTTGGACCAGCAATTGCAGCATTGGAAATAAACACATCGATACCGTTTGGAGAGTACTCGTCAATTTTCTTGAATGCTTTTTCAAAGTCAGCATATGATGATCCGACATCAAGGATAATCGTCTTGACATTCTTGTAACCTAACAGGTCAACTTTTGCAGCAGAAGTTTCGTTTCTAACAACTCCAATGATCAAATTGTCAGCGTCCTTAACAATGTTTTGAACAAACCCAAGTCCGAGACCTCTGTTAATTCCAGTGATTAAATAAACTGTCATTGTATCTATTCCATTATAGTATATAATGAGATTTGAACATTCTACTGTTTATATACAAAACACGGCAGCGGAAAGCACTTTTCCGTACTTTCGGGTTATATCACAACGGGACTGATCCGATGGTGATTCACCAACTTAACAACTCAACAAGAAATAGGCCGAGCTTACCAAGCACTTTCGATTTTACTTAAAATATTTCGAAGTGTTTGTCAGCGAGAACTTGCGTGTTTGATTAACTTTCGAGTAACTCAGTGATTCGAAGTAAGACGTGATATTTCATGTCATATGTCTTAGTGATGATGAATGAATTAGTTCAGGTGCATCGTTGGGTTTGGATTATTGATTCCACTATTGCTGTGGTTTAAGGGGTTTCTATAAAGATCACCCCCTACACTATTAGCATGCTTCCATGCAGCATTTGTGGCTAGTAACGAACCTTCTCAAAATATTCATTATTGTACTCCGGTACACCTTCAACATGTGATGCTTTTATGCTTCTGCTACTAGATCGACCGATTACGACCCAACTCCACTGAAACTCGCTTATTCTTACCCGACCCAATTGCTTTGCATCACTAATTAAACAACTCGTTCACGAACTTGAGCTGGAAAAGTACATGCTACAAAAACATAGGAGCTTAATTCCATTACTTGGAAGTCACATGAAGCTTAAACGATACACAGACCAATAACCTACAACCAACGGTTAAACTGCCAACAAGGTACCCAACCCGACTGCATATGAGACGATAATTTGTAACCCTATTGCCAGTATCAAAGCCTATTACGGAGGTATTGTTGAGCAATATCACACAATCTTTTATGTATTTAATTGGACAGAACAACTGTAGTTATAAGCCTTACTCAGGTTAGGTAATGATTTCTAAGTGTGGCTGCAAATAAGTATCGTAACCATTCATATGGTTTAATTCGCACGTAATGACAGCCACACAGTTAGCCAATGTATAAGTAGGTCAATGTTAGACTTTGGCGGCACACAAACATGCCAAAGAAGATTGTGTTGAATGCTTTTGATATGGGGAGCAGTGGTCACCAAGCCCCTGGATTATGGAAACACCCTAAAGACGAATCCAATGGATTTGATACCCTCGAGTACTGGAACAACTTAGCCAAGTTATTAGAGAAAGGAAAGTTCAATGCTTTATTCATTGCTGATGTCTTAGGAGGATATGATGTCTATAACGGTAACTTGGATGCTGCATTGAAATCAGGAGCTCAAATCCCTTTAGTTGAGCCTGGAGCATTGATTTCATCAATGGCTTCCGTCACTAAGCATCTTGCGTTCGCAGTCACATTTGCAACCATTAGCGAACATCCTTATCATTTCGCAAGAAGATTGGCCACCATTGATGAACTTTCTAAGGGGAGGGTCGGTTGGAACATTGTTTCAAGTTATTTAGATAGTGCTTCTAGAAACTTGTTGAATGGTGAAGATTTACCTCCTCATGACGAGAGATACGATAGAGCGGAAGAGTACCTTCAAGTTGTGTATAAATTGTTCTTATCTTCATGGAGAGATGATGCTGTTGTATTGGATAAAGAGAAAGGAGTGTTTACCGATCCTGAAAGAGTTAGATTGATCAATCATGAAGGTAAGTGGTTCAAAGTTCCTGGTCCAAATGTGTTCAGACCTTCCAAACATCAAAGACTTCCAGTAATCCTTCAAGCGGGTACTTCCAAGGCCGGTAAAGATTTTGCAGCCAGGAATGCCGAGGCAGTTTTCATCAATTCATTTACTCCAGAAGACTTGAAAGTCAAAATCGATGATATCAAATCTATTGCTAAGGAAAAGTATAATAGAGAAGATGGTACTATTAAGTTTCTTAATTTGGTCACTGTAATTGTTAGTGAAACCCAAGAGGAGGCCATTGCCAAGTTCAAAGATTTACAGCAATATGGAGACCCAGAGGGTGGTCAAGCATTGTTCGGAGGATGGACGGGTATTGATTTGGGTAAATATGGCTATGAAGAAGAATTAACCCATGTTGAGTCCAATGCGATTAGAACGGCAGTACAAAACTGGACAAAGCCAACTCCAGGGGAGAAACCAGGACTCAAAAAAACCAGAAAATACGTTGCTGAAAAAATCACCATTGGTGGTTTGGGTCCGGTTATCGTTGGAGGCGCTAAAGAAGTGGCTGATGAATTAGAGCGGTGGGTTGAAATTTCCGGGGTTGATGGTTTCAATTTCACTTATGCCATATCTCCAGGAACTTTCGAAGATATCGTAGAATACTTGGTTCCAGAGTTGCAGAAAAAGGGCTTGGTCTGGGAAGATTATCCTAAAGAGAATTTAACCTATAGAGAGAATCTCTTTGGCCCTGAAGGTGACGATCCAACATATGTGGCTCCTAGTCATCCAGCCTATAATCTTAGATGGAGGGCAGGTGTCTCCAAAGAATATTTCGAGAAGAGTCTTAAAGAGCGTCAATAAGCCTGTCTTTATTTGGCTTTGCATATCCCGGATATTTTTCAAATATCCTGTATAGTCTCTAATATATGTTTGATTAAATGAACCATAGACCCAACTACAGTCGCAACGACAGAGAAGTACAGGAACAGAGAATCAGAGAAAGACAGAAACAGTAACAAACGAGGTCTTGACTTTACTAAACAGTAACTACGTACTTCTCAGCTCGAGCTCCATTATCTTCAAGATCTTGGAGGGCTTTCTCGATCAATGTTAACCCATTATATGTCTTTACTCTTACGGGAAGTACCCTGCTCTCATGTAAATATTTTGATGTAACTTCAACCAAACTTTGGCCTAAATCGATATCTTCATGGAATCGTTTTATAGCCACAGGAGCGATGGTAACTGGCGTTTGGATCTTAGGAACCTTGACAATTCCTGCAAACGCAGATCCTGGAAATTGTTCTAGGACCTGTAAAACCAATCTTGATGTCTGTTCAGAAACACAATCCACTCCATACTTGACTTGTTCGTCTTTTAAGTCATTCAAGATATTTTCCAAACTCTCGTTCTTATCGATAAGTATATCTACCCCTCTTTGCTTGAGATAAGAGTCATAATCCCGGTTAGCGACACCAATGACTCTAAGACCGTGTATCTTAGCCAACTGAACTAAGTAGAGCCCAACAACTGAACTGGCTCCCCAAATAATTATAGATTGGCCTCGGAAATTTTGATCATAGTTGATCTCAAAACTATCGTAGAATATCATAGCGGCAGTGATCAAACCAACTCCAACAGTGGCCCCGTCTTCATAAGTCAATGAATCAGGTAATTTCCATAATAATCTATGATCTAAAACGCTATAGTTTTGGAAAGTACTGGTTCTCAAGTCTCTATAACTGGTACTACCCAAAATCACATTATCCCCTATTTCAAACCCAGTGACATTGGATCCAAGCTCAACAATCCTACCACTACTCTCTCTACCATTAATCCAAGGAAGTTGGTGGATTGCAAAATTATACTTCTTACTCTTCCAGTCAATAGGATTAAGTCCAATAGCTTTATTTTCAACCAATACTTCGTTAGGGCCAATCTGAGGAATATCCAATGTTCTCATAGCTAATTGGTCTTTAATGTCTGATATAACAACTGCTGTTTGTGTGATTGTCATTACTGGAAAATTTCAGTAATTTTAGTGCTTATGTATATCCGTACCTCATAAGGATTGTGGCTCACCATAGCCGTTGACCCATTAACTAGTAAGAACACATGGTTCATGTACGACACATCACAAGCTATCAAGGATTATGCTAATTGGTTAATGGAAAAAGGTTATGAGTTTCAGAAGTGATCCACAGCTTCAACAATAGGAGTTCTTGAATTAGCACATCGAAGTCTAATTGGAATAATCCACAGTTTCGCAACTGTTAACCAAACGCTATTTAAACGGTAACCAATCCGCTACAAAGCAACCAACCAATGTCAGATACTTCAGCAGTACATTTATTAGGCCAGGCTAGTGGCTATGGAATTCTTGTAGGAGCAGGTGCATTCTTTGCCATCATGATTGTGATTTCCACCAAATTGATGTACCGTTATTTGCATGAGAATTCGCAGTCCACGGAAATGTTCATGGTTGCAAATCGATCAATCGGGTTAGGTTTAACCGCGCTGGCAATTTATAGTTCATGGACGTGGCCTACGGAATTGTTATGGGTTTGTACCATGGTTTATAATTATGGGATTATGTCATCCTTCTGGTACGGGGCTGGTCTCTCTGTGCAAATTTGTTTGATGTCTGTCTTGGGAATTGAAGCTAAGAAGAAGATTCCTGCGTGTCATACTTCCCTTGAAATCGTCAAATTAAGGTACGGAACTGTTGTTCATATTCTTTATATGTTTTTGTGTTTGGTAAATAACTTGATCAGTTGTTCATCAATGATTTTAGGTGCAGCAGGTGCTATTTCAATTGTGGCAGGTAATTTACATATTGTAGCTGCAACCATGTTGATTCCATTTGGGGTTCTTTTATATACCACGGTGGGTGGATTGAAAGCAACATTCTTGACAGACTTTGTTCATTCTTTGATTGTTATTATCATCCTTTGCTACTTCGATACTGCAATTCTTTCCTCTGATGCTATTGGTGGTTTAGACGGCCTTTACAAGGCTATCACAGCTCATGATGGTGACAGGTACGTTGAAGGAAACTATGAAGGCTCGTTCTTAACTGGTAAGAGTCAAGGTGCTATTATTTTTGGGATCATCTTAACTATTGGAAACTTTGGTTTGACTGTAATGGACAGTTCTTTCTGGCAAAAAAGTTTTAGTGCTGATATCAGGTACCAAGTTCCTGGTTACTTATTAGCTGCTGGTACCATTTTCTCTAATGTTTGGGGTTTGGGATCAATTGTTGGTTTGGCTGCTATTATTTTAGAAAAGTCTGAGCTGTTTCCCACTTACCCAAGAGCTATGACCGAATATGAAATTGGAAGTGGGTTTGTGTTGCCTTATGTTTTGAAAGGTGTTCTAGGAGACGGTGCTCTTGGTGCTTTGTTATTGGTTGTCTATTTGGCAGTTACATCCACTGTTTCAGCCCAATTAATTTCTGTTTCTAGTATTCTTTCCTTTGATATTTACAAAACATATATCAATAAGAAAGCTAACAACTCACAGATGATTAGAGTGTCACATTATGGAGTGGTTTCGTTTGGTTTATTCGCTGCTGCTTTCTCAGTGATGCTACATTACGTCAACGTCAATATGACGTGGATGGGTTACTTCATTACTATGATCATTGGCCCAGGGGTTATTCCTTTAGTATTCACAATTACTTGGAAACGTCAGACCAGATTAGCAGCGTTCATTGCCCCAATCACTGGTCTAGTTTTTGGATTGGTTATTTGGGTCACTACTGCAAACAAGTTTTACGGGGCTATTACTGTTACCACTCTAGGTGAACAATTACCATGCCTTTATGGAGGGCTAACTGCTATGTTTTTGCCTGCTATTGTCAGTATTGTTTTGAGCTTCACCATTAAACCATACAGCTTTGATTGGAAAGTATTGAAGGATGCCCAAATTGTTATTGAAGATGAAAGCGATGACCAGACAGTAGATCCAATAGACGGTCAAAGTGATTTTCCAAGTGGCTCTAATACTCCTTCTATTGAAAGTGGTAAGGTTAACTATAAACTTGAAACCAAAGAAGTTTACCTGGAAGCAACGTTCAACAAGGAAAAGATTGTTAAGCGGTACACCAAACTTGCGTATGCTGCTTTTGTATTTATTTTACTATTAACTTGGGTCGTCTGGCCATTACCATTATATAGAGATTGGATTTGGAGTGAAGCTTATTTCAAAGGGTACATTACAGTTGCATTGATTTGGATCTTCTTAACTCTTTTCATCATAGGACTTTTCCCAATCTATGACGGAAGACATGCTTTGAGAACAGTGGCCCAGGGTTTCTACAAGGATTTTATAAAGAAGAATTAAATATATATAGCCTGATTTGTCCGCTTAATATAACCTTTTCTGCGTCTATTAGACCAATATGAGTCTAGGGCTTCTACGCTTTGCGTGACGCGGTATAATCTTCCTTGCATTACCTTTCGCAGTCAGTCTTCATTAAGAAGCTACAAGTATTGACATGTATCAGAACTTGATATGTGATATGAACTAATTATACCGAGTATCGGCAAAAAAGGGAATGTCCATAGAACCCAGGTCCAATATTGCTACCAAATTAACTGGGGAATTCAACATTGAGGGAACTTGCAAACCTACATCCATGCTTCTGATATCAAACAAGTCTTTTCTTGTAAGAGTTTCATCATACTTGGTTGTTTCAAAACTATTGGACTTCATTACTATCATGTCCCTTACCTTCAAGTAAATATTTTGAGGGATTGTTATATCACTCTTATACTTCGATAGGAGTCTAAATATCTTCTGTAGAATCGGCAAAGACTCCAAATCATTGTGAAGATTGATTGAATCCGCTACTCCATTAGCTATTTCTAATAGCTTGACACATAATCCAGGACCATTTGACTCAAATGCAAAATCACTATACGTCTTGGTATGATCTAAGAACTCTCTCGCAATGTCTACCGGGTAAGCAAAACTTAAACAGTCCCATTCACTATCTTCGGCTAATAGTCCACATTGTAAACTGATATTCCATACTAAAGACCTCATCCAATGTTTTGACAGTATAACATTAACAGACTGAGTTTCACCCGATGCATAATTGACTTTTATTGCATTTAATTTATTGTGAATTTCACATACCCATGATTTACTTGGACTCCATGATCCTTTGTCAACATTGATATGAGCTTTATTGGAATAATAGTTCACTAGCTTGTCAAAGAAACCTCTATCAGGTAATGCAAAAGATTTGACTAATTCAATAAATCCTAATAAGAGTGTGGGGTTCTCGTCATTATCTAACGTAGGTAAAGGAATCGAATTCTCTAGACATACTGGTAAGTTCTGCTCAATACACATATATCTCTCAGAAACCAAGAGCATGTAATAAAATTTAGTCAAAATATGAATCTCTACTTCACTCTTTGATCTATAAATGTTTGGATCGTGTAGTTTCAAAAGTTGAGTAAAGCTTATAGCCTCTTTCATATACATGAGCCCACAAGCCATACCATCCTTGACGTTTACATAGTATATGTAGTAAAAGAATGATATTAGTACATTATTTATGTTGGGATTAAGCCTATAGTTTAATAGTGATCTTGCTCTAATACTTTCTTCGATGACCTCGACAGGATTTAGATCTGGTATCAGACAATTAATTGGGTTTTGGGACTTGAGAAACGTCAATTGATTTCCTATAGCTCCAGCAACAGCACAAGCTAAGGAGTAATATAATACCTCCTCTTCAGTTGCTAATGTGTCACCGCATGGATCCAAATCGTTAAGTCTTTTCATTAGATGGTTGACAGGAAGAATAGGCCAATTGCCATAATACCAAATTTTATAGATCATTAGATAAGGCTTAAGTTTCTCTTTCGAAATAATCTGGTTTTGTGTACCTAACTTTATACGGGGTGTCAAGTCAAACAGCAGCTGTGTGACAGTCAACGTTACTTGGTCCTCAAAACTTAGTGATTTTTCTTGTGGTTCTGCCACATTATGCCCCAAATCCTTCTGGGTGTTCGTATCCACTTGTGATCTTCTCCTTCTTATCCTTTCAAACCCACAAGCAACATTCCTATTGACACATCTTTTACAAGGAAACGATCTATCACATTTGACTTTGCTTGCCGCACAACTATCACAAGGAGTTGTATACTTTCTACGACGACCAACTCTGGTTTTAACTTTGAAATTCAGCTTGTCTAAACAATTCCAATTACCGCTCTCTATGAACATAATCTATCACATTGACCAAAAAATAAATGAACTTAAGCGCCGAGAAACAGCCCCCTCTGCGGGTTTATGATTTACCCCAGTTTAAGATCCCGGTTTCCTAAAACGTATTCCGAGTTTATGGAGTAGCGTCTGCATTTACTGAACCCTGACATTGTACTGAATAGAGCCACTTGAGCTTCTCCTCCTTTGAAGTACGTTTCTATAAAAATCACAAAGGTAGACCTAATCCTGTCGTTACTTCGTATTCAATAGAGAATGGATAGTTTACATAGTGATGAGAAGTATGGTATTATTCATGCTGAAGTGACTGATGGCCACTCTAACTTAGAGGAAGACACTAAAAGATATGATGAAGTTGTTGCTTCTGCTAGAAAAGCAAATGAACATGAACACACTTTGACCGCTAGAGAAGCCCTTCGTCAACACTTTCCTGCAGTTCTTTGGTCAATGGTAATGAGTAGCACAATTATTATGGAAGGTTATGATACTATTTTAATGTCATCATTCTTTGCATATCCTTCTTTCCAGAAGAAATATGGTGAAGAATATTCTCCAGGAGAATTTCAGTTAACTGGACCTTGGCAAAGTGCCTTAGGGTGTGCTAGTTCTATTGGTATTATAATTGCCCTACTTTTCAACGGGGTCTTAGTCGAGAGATTTGGCCATAGAAGAGTAATATTTGTTAATTTGGTATTTATGGCTGGTTTCTTGTTCATCACGGTCTTTGCTAAAAATGTTGAAATGCTTTTAGTTGGTCAAATTCTTAATGGATTCCCCTGGGGTTTCTTTTCTGTTATAGGGTTGATCTATGCTTCGGAGATTTCTCCTTTACCTCTTCGTGGGTTTTTGTCTGCTTTCGTAATGATGTGTTGGGCTACTGGTCAACTCATAGCAGCAGGTGTTTTGAAGGCTTTGTTGAACAACGGCACTCAATGGTCATATAGGTTACCATTTGCTATACAGTGGGTTTGGATCCCACCTATTTTTATCTTAACTATTTTCTGTCCAGACTCTCCCTACTGGTTGGTCCGTAAAGGAAGATATGAAGATGCCGAAAAGTCAATCAAGAGATTAACTATCAAGTCAGCTCACCATAATGCTAAGCAGAGACTTACGATGATGATTTACACAAATGATTTGGAGAAAGACCAACTCTTGGCAGATGGTGGTCGTTACAAAGGTTGGAAATCTTACATTGAATGTTTTAAAGGCTCTAATAGAAGAAGAACCGAAATTGCTTGTATGTCTATAGCTGGACAAGTTTTGGGTGGTAACAATTTTGCCTATTCTCCATCATACTTCTTTTCTCAGGTAGGTTTAGATAGTGATACTACATATAATTTGAACCTTGCCATTACTGGATTAGCTTGGGTTGGTACTTTCACATCCTGGTTTATAGCAGGGAGAGTGGGAAGAAGAACTATTTACCTCGTGGGTCTTTTCTTTATGACATTATTCTTATTACTCATTGGAATCCTCCAAACTCCAGCCGATAATAATCAAAACGCAGCATGGGGTCAGGTTGCTTGCACTTTCTGTTGGGTAGTTTCATTTGTATTATCTTTGGCACCTTTAGCTTATACTATCACCAGTGAAGTGTCAAGTACCAGGTTAAGATCTCAGACCATTGCAATAGGTAGAAATGCGTACAATCTTTGTCAATTGACGGCCCAAGTAGTCGAACCATATTTTATAAATCCCACCAGATTGAACTTAAAAGGTAAAACTAGTTACATTTGGTTTAGTACCAGTCTTTTGACATTGATCTGGGCTTATTTTAGGTTACCTGAAACCAAAGGAAGAACGTATGAAGAGTTGGATATTCTTTTTGAAAAGAGAATTCCTGCCAACAAATTTGCAAGCTATAAGCTTGATCTTGATGCTGAAGAGTTTAATTAGCTTATGTAGATAATGTATGTTTGTGTGACAGGGCAACACTCGGTTGTAAAGCTGAATCTATCTCCACAAGAATTCCGGCTAACATTCCTATCGCATTTCCTTATCAGTAATCCGAGCCCCACAGGATCTCGGAAACCTAATCGAGATAAACCCCTCCATCCCTAAAATTCCATATAAGCAATTGGAGACTATTCAATTAGGAAGTATATAAAGTGATAATGAATCTACGCTACTTATATCCATTACCACAAAGTGCTATGACTGGGATAATAGCAGATGAGTTCTGGAGTAAACGAATTCGTACGGTTACTGACAAAACATTACCTTCAATGCACAATGTGTTAAAGAAGACAGGCCGTTGGGACTTTTTCGACTTTAATTATGATGGAAAAGGAAAGGATAAACCTCATATTTTCTGGGATTCTGATATGGCCAAATTTTTAGAGGCAGTTTGCTTCGCATTGAAGTATACAGATAAACTGTCTGGAGAGTATAAGCAATATGTGAAATGGATTGATGAGATTACACATATGGCCCTCAAGGCTTCACAGCCGGACGGGTACCTTAACACGTACTTCACTCAACTTCTGCCTAATGAAAGGTTCACTAATATCAGTGAAAAACATGAGTTATATTGTTGTGGACATTTGATAGAAGCAGCTGTAGCTCACCATGAAGCCACAGGGTCGTTCCAATTGGTCAATTGTCTTTGTAAGTACCTTGATTTGATCTGTGATACGTTTGGAAAGGGCAAGGAAAAGTTGCATGGGTACCCTGGCCATCCAGAGATTGAATTGGCTATTGTGAAGTTATTGCAAATAGTGCCAAATCCAAAATACTTTGAAGTATTGGATTACTTTATTGAACAAAGGGGATACAACAATGGTGAGTTTTACGACCAACAATTTCGTGCTAGAGGTATAGACCCCGATACGTATCTCCCACCTGCAGGAGATCCCAATGAAGATAATGGATCGCTGTGGCCAGAACCAAGATCGTACTGGTACTTCCAAGCTGAAGAGCCCATCAGGCAGTCTACTGAGGTCAAGGGCCATTCTGTAAGGGAAGTCTACCTCTTAACGGCAGTTCAAAGTTTGGCCAGAATGAAAAACGACTCTGAATTAAGAAAAACAGTAGAGACTTTATTTAATAATATGGTCGATCAAAAGATGTACATTCACGGAGGTATTGGTGCCATTGGACGTTGGGAAGGATTTGGAGAGAATTATGATTTGAGATGGGATGGGTACTCTGAAACTTGTGCATCTATTGGGTTGGTGTTCCTTTGTCGCCAAATCTTAGAAGATACATTGAGTAAGAAAGTAGCTCTAGTTATGGAACGAGCTTTATATAATGATGTCTTGGGAGGTGTAAGTGTAGCAGGAGATTCATATTTCTATGATCAACCCATAACTGGAACTGCTGGCCTTAAAAGACAAAGTTGGTTTGAAGTAGCTTGTTGTCCGCCCAATGTTGCTAGGCTTTTCAATAGTTTGGAGAAATATTCATTCTTGGCAACTAATGAAAAGATCTCAGTGTTTTTGTATATTGGTTTTGAAGCCAAAACTGATAATTATAAAGTCAGAGTGACCACGAAGTATCCATTTGAAGGGAAAGTAAAGGTCAGTATTAAGAGTAAGGAACCGGTATCACTTGCTATAAGAGAACCAAGTAGTGCATATAAAGTATCACATGAGTATTTGGTTGATGGCGGGTTTGTGGTTTTCAAACCAAAAGTATGGGAAGATGAAACTGTTACTATTTCGTTCGATATACCTGTAGAAGTGATCAAACCGGATCCTAAAGTTAAAGCTAACGTTGGACATTTAGCTGTTCAAAGAGGTCCCTTTGTATATGCTCTTCAACAATCGGGAGTTTCAGAAAACAAGAACTTAGATGATATAGGAATTACCCCAGATCAACAATTTAAGCAAGTTAAAAAGACACTTCATAACGCTGATTATATTAGTTTAGTAACCGAATCAGATGGAGTTGGCTTAGAATTTGTCCCTTACTTTATAACAGGAAACGACCATCCCGGTGAAGATTTTCGAATCTGGATAAACGCTAAATAGCCACTAATATATCATGTCTTTATCTCTCACTATAATCTCGTATCTATGATGAGCCGCAGGGCGCGGCGTAAATTCCTGATTGCAGATCGGTGTTACGTGCGGACCACAGTTAGTCATTATTACTACGGGAGAACTCGATAAAAATGGTCAAAAAAGTTGTAGCAGCTTTACAAGTTGGGTCCGAAAAGACCACAAAAGAAACCCTTACGAAAGTCTTAAGTTACGAACAACGATTAATTGATGCCAATGTTGATTTGGTGGTTATTCCTGAAGCTACTTTAGGTGGGTACCCAAAAGGTACAACTTTCGGAGCCTATTTAGGGTACAGATTACCTTCGGGTAGAGAAGAGTTTCTTGATTACTATAAACAATCTGTCACTGTACCCGGACCCGAGATTCAAACTTTGGAGACATTTGCCGCTAAGATCAATGCTACAATTGCAATCGGAGTTATCGAGAATGGTGGTTCTACTTTATACTGTACCCTTGTATACATTGACCCTAAAAAAGGTTATGTTGGTAAACATCGTAAGTTGACCCCAACAGCTAGTGAAAGGTTAGTATGGGGATCCGGAGATGGTTCGACTTTACCGGTGATTGATAGTTCAGTTGGAAGAATCGGTGGTGGGATTTGCTGGGAGAATTATATGCCGTTATTAAGACAAACATACTATTCTAAAGGTATTGATATTTGGGTGGCCCCTACCGTTGATATGAGAGAAATTTGGAGATGTTCTATGAGAACTATTGCTCATGAAGGACGTAATTTCTTAGTAAGTGCCGTACAATTCCAACCAGCAGTTAAAGCTGAAGATACGCCAATTGGATGGAAACAAGGCGATAATTTGATTGATGGTGGTAGTGTGATTGTTAACCCTATGGGAGAAATTATAGCAGGTCCCTTACTCGGAAAAGAGGGGGTTTTGACCGCAGAGATCGAAACCGACGATATCATTAAAGCCCGGTTCGATTTTGATCCTGCTGGTCATTACTTCAGAGGCGACATTTTCCAATTGACTGTCGACGAAACCAAGAGAGACGTTCAGTATGTTAGTAAGAATTAGTGTTCGCTCATATATACCGTCATTACTATACAATTTCCTTAGCCTCTCACTTGCAACCTACATCATTAAATCATGATAGAACAACGACGTGAATGACATATCAATAGAATTGGCATTCAAAATCTCATGATATGCACTGCTAGCTCCCAATAACTCGGAAGACAACTCCTTAACACTCGACACTTCATCCCTTCTTGCCGTCAACGATATCTCCAAGATATTATCAACGATATTCTGAAACACTTTAGAACATTTACTGGCAAACACCCAGTTTTCACTAAACGCATCAAGTATTTCGATAGATGACCTTATTTCTGACTCTGACTTATAAATGTCAATACTGTTGTTGGATAAGCAATGCAAGGTTGTAGAACAAGCAGTTAAAAACCTATACAAGGTTATCCAGTTTAACGGTAGAAGATTGGATTTGAATAACTTATGAGTTTGTGACAATGTTTTCAAGCAGTATTCTCCTAGTAAATTGAGCTGACTAGGGTCGGGATTTGGGATAAGGTAGCTGGGTCTATAAAGTAACATTAAATCATGATTATACCTTGTAGAGTACCAAGAATTCGAACCATGAAACGAGAAAAACTTAAGATTGTCGTCATTATTCGGCTGGTTCAAATTCAACCAATCATCAAGTTGTTGTTTGATCAAGTTAATTTCATCTGGATGATATACTTTTGGAGCTTGAACCGAATATAGCTTCTTTATGATATTCCCTTCAATCCTTCTTAACGTTATAATTGAAAGTATTGTCTTGAACGTGAATGGATCTTCATTGGGTAAAGGTTTAGGGATCTCTACGTCGATATCAAACTCATCTATACTCAAGGGTCTTCCTAAACTTATGGATAAGAGTCTATCCATATTATGAATACTCCAGAATAAACGACCTTTCTTTTCAGCTTCTAAGTCGTTAGTTTTTGAACTTCTATTCAAGCCCAACGTTAATGATGTACGGGATATTAATCCAAATAAATTCCATGGATCAAGTCCCTTAGGCTCAAACAACGAATAAATACACAAGAGCATCAACATCTTAATAAATTCGATTTTCGTGGTTTCAATACCTTTACACAAAAACCTAATGGAATTATAGGAAAAAAACTTGGAATAGTTATCCTCTTGTTCTAATAGCCCTACACGGGAAAGGGCCGTACACCCTATGGCCATGATCATGAAAATTTCAAATTGATAGTATTGAGTTATGTTAACATTTATATGATCCAATTGTTCGAATTGCTCATAAAACTCCGACTCACAAATCAAGGGGTACGATCTATGATTATGTTTGAAGAATGCATCGACAAATTTCCGGCAATTAGTCTTCGTTATCAATGGCACGGATACTTGGTCAGCTTTCGTTAATATAAGCTCGGAGAACCCCAACGTTTGAAGAAGGAAATTTGCTTCAAGACTTGGACTACTGACATTTGACGATATTTTAATAAACGATTCATGAGGATCCTTGGTCCCGTACTTCGGTATGGTTTGTCGTATATTGTTTAACCCATTTATGACCTTTTTCTCTTGATATATGCACTCCTTGCCTAACCTCACACAATTATAACAGCCGGTTGAATCTCTGGTGCATTTCCTTTTTGAATTCCTGCAATTGACGCATGAATATTTATGTAACTTGTCACTCTTTTGGTAACTTAGCGGTTTCACTATTTTGAATCTTGATGTTAAATTTTCATTCATGTTGTTATCATGTCAGAGGTTGTGAGTAATAGAATAGAATGAGATTTGTTTTGCTCAAAGGAGTCAACGTCGTGTGCGAACTGGTTGCAATAAACATGCACCCTAATGCATAATATGCATCATACATATCTATAAATACTATAGAATTCAATTTTCGGAATCGAAGATTCTTTCTAAATAATTCAACCAATTAAGACCCAAGACCCTTTCAATTTTATCCTTATTCCAGCCTTTTCTGGCCATAGCAACGGCTAATTCTTCTCTCTCGGCTAGTGGTCCTAAAGGTTTAACAACTTTATCAGATCCCCAAGGGGTTAAAGTCCGGGCGTATCCTTTATCTTTGTTACACCATCTCATGAAATCTGATGGTCTACCATGACCTTCAGAGGCATCGGACCCTATTCCAACTAAATCTTCACCTATCAAATCAATTACATATTGTACTACATCAACATAATCATCAATAGTCGAATCGTTCCCTTTTGGCATATGTGGACCGAACTGACTGATCCCCACAAATCCACCTTTGGATCCAAGTAATTTGATCAATTCGTCGGATTTGTTTCTGCCACTGTCCTTTAGAGCTGCTGGTAAGATATGAGAAAAGCAAGGCGGTTTTTTGGCGTACTCAATAACATCTTTGGAAGTTTTAGCTCCAACATGGGATAAATCACAAACAACCCCTAATCTCGCAAATTCATCAACAACTTCTCTACCCCACCCAGTCAATCCTGAATCATTTAACTCCAAATACCCTGACCCTGAATAATTTTGAGTATTATAAGTCAACTGCATTTTTCTAACCCCTAAATCTCTGAAAGCTCTAATCCAGTCCAACTTATCTTCAATCCCTGAAGTGTTTTGCCATGATAACAATACTCCGGTTCTGTTTGTAGCTTTAGCTCTTTTGATATCGTCAACAGTATGAACTTGCAAGATTAAATCAGAATATTCATCAAACCATTTCTTCCATTGAATGACATTGGCAACGGATTGTTCGAAATTCTCCCATAATCCACACGTACAGCTCACAGCAGTGATTCCCCCAGCTCTCCAAGCTTTGAAAATATCTTCACCGAAATTACATATGTTCAATCCATCAAAATGAATCGAATCTCTATAGATTTGTCTTGCTTCTTGTTCTGATACCATCGGTCGCACTGCTTATTCGTATATTATGTGGTGCTAGTTATAGGCAAAAGTCTTGATGTTATGGCTGTATACCGATATTCGTGGAATTAAACACAATTATTGAGGCTCCTATATAAACGAATTCCGTATAGAATAATGTTAGCTGTAATTTCCAGATGAATTTCCGTTGCAAGTAAAAGAAGCGGGATTTCCTGTATACATCATCTCATCCTCAAATGATCAAAACCAATTGAAATCGTATTATCAGTTGAGTTAAACTAGTGAATTAATCACTATTCCCAAAACAGAAATCCCGCATCGGCACCTATCCCACCTCCTAGTAACTTTCCCCGTTATACATTGTTGACTACGATAAAGTTAAAAAGTTACCGTGCCCAATTAGGCAAGTGATTATGCGGACATTTCGCGATAACGTTATCAAATCTGATCCACAGTTAAAAAAAGATTTTACAACTATCTAATCTGTATAAAACCTAACCAAGTTTTCTTTCTTAAGACGTTCGTCGTCAGTATTAGGTTTCATGTCAGATACAGATTTAAAACATCCATTTAATGAAGGTACTGAAGAACAACTTTCCCAATTCGAATCTTCTGCCGGGTTAGTATCTCATCCCACTAAACCAAAGACTAAACTTGATAAGTTTAAGTCAGCTATATGGGACTCTTTCGACAAATCTCCAGAAGAAAGAAGATACATATTTAAAATCGATTGCTGGATCATGAGTTATGTTTGTGTATCATATTTTGTCAAATATTTGGATTCTCAAAATACTGCAAATGCTTATGTAAGTGGTATGAAAGAAGATTTGAAGTTTGGGGGTACTCAATATAACTGGTTGTCCACTTGGTACTACATTGGTTATATTATCGGACAAGTTCCTTCACAATATGCCATTACCAGAGTTAGACCATCGATCTGGTTACCTGCTAATGAACTTCTTTATGGGATGTGTGTCATGTGTATGGCGGCTGCAAAAAATGTTAAAACCCTTTACGCGTTAAGATTCCTTATTGGATTGTTTGAAGCAACAGCTTATGTGGCTATTATGACATTGCTTTCGAACTTTTATCAAAAATCAGAGTTAGGTAAGAGAACTTGTATTTTCCAAACCTCGTCGAGTGCTGCTCAAATGTTCTCCGGATACTTACAAAGTGGTTTATATCGTGGCATGAATGGTAGGCATGGATTAGCAGCTTGGAGATGGTTGTTTATCTTTGATGGTATTATCACTTTTCCTGTTGCTATTGCTGGATTCTTCGCTATTCCTGATGAACCATTCTCATCAAAAGCTAAATGGTTTAATGAGCTGGATAGAAAAATCGCTATAAGAAGAGCTAAAGAATCAAATAGAAACACCAGACCTGTCATAACTTTGAAACATTTCAAAGATTTGGTTTGTGATTGGCCTTTCTGGTTATTCAACATTGCCTTTACTTCTCATGTCATTGGTATCAGATTATATAGTTACATGAATCTTTGGCTTAAGTCCGAAAATAAGTATACAGTTTCCCAAATTAACAACTATCCAACAGCTGGGTATGGTATACAAATCGTTTGTACATTATTAATGGCATGGTCGTCAGATTTACTTAAAAATCGTTGGGGTGTCATTGCCTTTGTTTGTATAGCCCCATGTATTGGATCAATTATCTTATGGGTATGGCCGAATAACACTTCCGCCCTTTTTGCTGGTTGGTATCTTTTATTTATGGAAACCGGTGCAGGAGCATTGTTCATTACTTGGATTTCGGAAACTTTAAGTGCAACTGCCGAGCAAAGATACTTATTAATTGGGTTCGTGGAGGTTGTTGGATTTGCATTTACCGCCGCTGTTCCCCTTTATTTATACCCAGCCGATGAAGCACCCCATTACTCTTATGCTTATCCAATAACCTTCATGTTCTTTGCCTTGGAAGCTATTACTGCAATTGTTATGGGAGTTATTCAAATGTTGGAGAAAAGAGGAGTTCTTAAAAATAAACATTCTTACAACGTTTATGAACAGCAATCAGACCCTGAGCCAGAACCTGAAACGATTACTCCAAATCAGACAGCTGTCTAAGTACGATATTTTTCTTCAATTTTAATGTGTATAGGTTAATAATTAGGTGTGACATAAAGATCTATACGTGAATAATATGTAGATCTTTCGCAAATTGGATTGTCTCCGCTAAATAATAAAGTTAATTTTTAAACAATACGATCTTTGTCTGAGATAAGTGAGATTGACATGATTTGCATACCATTATACTCTTGAATAGGTTTAGACTAATTGATGTAGTTTTGTCTTTGTTTCAAAAAAAAATATTATTAAAAATATTTAAGTTGTGAAAATCACGTAAGGCTGGCAAGTTGATAAAAAAAATAAATAAATAAAATAAAAAATTTCGAAAATTATTTTGAGCCCAATTAAGCAGAAACACTGTTTCAACACCAGAGAAACTGTTAGTATGACCCGTAAGACTAGTGCTGGTGGTAGCTGGTAAAAATATGGTTTTTAGTAGTTATATCCGAAAAGTGATATCAAATTCCGCACGGGCTAAATAAGCTGCTGACTATATTCCGTAGCTCGATGTACTAATCAAGACCAATGTTCCATGAAGAATTCCATATTTAGCTGTGAAAGTGTTTGTTAGCTAGTTCTTAATGAAGCCAGCAGTTTTGTTCCCCACACAGTGACATTGAAGGATTTCAAAACCTGTCATTATTTGAAAGGGTCCGAAAACATTCAGAAACGGTTTAGAAATGACACATATTTAGTCACTGATGCCTTATCGCCTTTCTTCGACACCACAACTGTACTGGAATTGGTGTGTACTGCCCGTCTCCTTGGAGGACAAATAAAATACTACTCGTTTATAGAAATATTGGGAGATATGATAGATGAGTATAACTGATACTCACACCAAAATGTGCCATCAGTAGTTCTAATATTACTTTTACATAGTTTAAACTTGGTAAAAGGATTAGTTGATTCAGACGGGCACTTTTTGGGTCAATTCAAAACAACCCTTGGCGTTGTTTCAACGGTGATTGGAATAGCATTGGTTTTCCACGCCAGTATCAGTGATAAGTCAGTCAGATCTTCTTCTGAATTCATCATAATAGGATGGGATACCTTCATGCAGATACTGTCACTAGAGTAAGAACAGCGTCTGAGCTTGCAACTTGAAGGCCCCCTAAAATTCAAGTTAAACCTCATAGGTTATCAAGTCCAAGCTTAGCCAAACTCCCAAATCGGGCCACTGTTGATGATATGCCACTTCTTAAATTGGCCGAATTTCATATCGTTCATCTTGCCTTAGATGGAAGTTTGGCCTGGATGTTGGAATGAACTTGACAACTATAAATGAAACAGCCGATCACTGCATATAAGCTGATAAAGAAATTTCGGAGTGTTTATGGTGATTAAGATCTGACATGCTCCAGCAGATACCAAACCTGGAAACTGTTTGGTCACACATAGACTTTAAGCTGAAATTAGGAAGGGTGGTAGTTGCAGATGTTTCAGATAGTCCTAGTTCAGATAATGCAGATGAAACTCATGTACTAAAAAAGTTAATTAACTTTTTTTAGCCAATTTGTTAGTGCAGTACATTCCATGTCCACCCCACAGTTGCACGTAAAGAGTAAGAGGCTGGTATAGGCAAAGAGACCGAATTTACACAAGGGACTTCATTATGGTACCCTCGAGGTCAGCCTACAAGTCAAGGTTAAGGTCAATAAAGTCATTGATTATGAAGTGGACAGGATAATGGTGCATGGTGCTAGGTTATATGGAGAAGTTAGTGCTATTCTTGAAGTATCCAATGGATTAATAGCGGTAAATACCGAACACATACAGGCCTATGCTATATATGCATTTCTAAACTTGGGAATTGATATGATTATTCCCGAACCATTGATAATTGGCAAATTTCTGGACGTCTTACACCGCATTGGCTGATCAAAGAATCGTTCTAGCTCGAGAATATGGATGGTTAGACATTGGATTCGGATCTTTTGATTATAAACATAGAAGGCAACTATTTTTACCTTTAGATGTTATAGACAAACAACAATGGTATAAACTCAATAGATCTAATTGTAAATAGGATAACATAATTGAACCACACTCCTTACGTCACTAAAAGGTAACCTCTCCTTACTAAATTAACTTCTATTTAGGGGCTTTGAAAATGTTTAGAGTTTTAGAAACAGGATTCTCGTTTAACCTGGAGCAGTAGTTATCCCAACAAAAAACTACAAGGAAGGTTTAAGAGAGAGTGGATTTTAAGTTTCGGGGAAAACCCATGCAATTATAAGCAAATAGTTTAATCTGATTATAGGTCCCGGATTTATACCAACAAATAGTAATTTTAGGGTTTAACCTGTGGAAATTTCAAATGCTGACATAAGATTTTGTAATCAGGAAATAAGGTGATTGATGCATTTGGTGGGTGGGCGATTTGATACCGACATGTTTCCAAGATAATTTGGAACATGCATGATTATTTTTAATGAAGTCTCGAACTAGACTTCTTAGTCATGTAGAGCTGGATCGGACATGAACGTTCTTATAATGATGTTGATACGTTAGCCTATGCTACTCGTTATTGCATCTGTCAACGGTTTTATGTTCCACGGGTTATTGAAATTTAAGCCGACAGGCGTTAGTGAGGTGATGAGTCGTAATTAGGTTGCCGGCGTTAAATCTAAACCACCCGCGGGCTCGTACGCAACATGAAATAGTAACAGAAAATACGGACCAACAGGGTCGAGACAAAACTAAAAAACCCCAAGATTCCTGTATAAGGTAATTTATTGACCAATAAAATCTTAAAGAGCCCCTCCCATCGTAAAAAATAATTTAGACATTCCTAAAAAAGAAATACAGAGCTTTGTTTATTAGGCTATACATTCGAGAAAAGTAAATTCCTTTTTTGGGTAATTCGAAAAATACAACATGCTTATGTCAACTTAGGAAATTTCACATTAGCCCTTCGTATTTGTAACATTCATTATAATTCTTAAATTCTTTTTGTAATCAACAATAATCATGAAATTGTAACACCGATTGGTTATTGGAATTATTTTCTAGAGTTTTTACAATAACATCTAAGTTATATTGTAGTACATAAAAATAAACTAAACCTGTCGCCGTCAATGACATAATGGTCAATTACCGAGCAAGATTTAAAGTTTTACTTAGAAAAGTTAAAAGTTAGTCGGAAACCATCTGTGATGATCGGGGTAAGAATGATCATCAGGGTTCAATTCAAACAATTGACGACGAAAACATACGAATTTTCACGAGTGTCTGAATTGAATTTCATGTTTGGTCAATAATGCACAACTTCGGAATTTTACGATGGTTAAGCCCGTGTTCAAGTACAATCGCCTCTTAAACTCTAGAGATTTCAATTTTAATCTCAATTAGTAATTAAACATGTTACGATTAAGACTTTGATATTATTTAACACCATGTAAATTACGGTTATTAATAGGCTAAGAAATGCATCCGGTGTTATACTTAAGATCTTGAATGTTTTGGGATTTAAACTATTACCCAGTAAAGTAAAAAAATAATAAGATCGGCGCCTAAATTTCAAAAAATAAATTCTACCGTGTGCTGCAGAATAATTTTTTCGAATCTTCTGTTTTAGTATAGACGACAAGCTTAAACTCTATTTTTGCGAGATTTTTGCAGCCGAAACTATCGAATATTTTTTAGTTTTACTTTATTGTTAGAACAATATTTCCTGGTTTTGGTTATGGTATTTCCCGATTAGGATCAAGGGAATTTGGTAAATCTTGCCTTTAATAGTAATGTCTTGAAATTACGTGGGTTAATTATGCTTTAATTACTAAACTTGAGTCATATGAAACACCAAAAGTACCTCAATACCAAAAAATAATCTGCAATTATAGGAAATCATGGCTTAAATATCAAGAGGGTCTTGAATGAAATTTGCACTATTTAAAACCCCAAAGTTCCCTTGAATTTAATCATTCAAGTATTACTAAGTTTTACAATCATTCGTTTTGAAAATGTTTGGCTTATCTCGTAAGACTTTTTTAGCATTAGCTTACGCATTAGCTTTTGCAAATGCTGAAGATATTACATCAGATACCATCACTAGAGGTACCTTTGACTATTCCATTGGTGATTATCATATTTATCCTGATGTGTTTTTATCCATCATTGATAACACTGTTACTTCAATTACTGGTGGAGTCAATAATGAAGGTGGGTTTTATATTTCTACTGACAATGCTGGTCTTGGTATTCAAGCAAGTGTTATTAGTTTAACTTCAGATATTACCAATTCAGGTACTTGGGCTTGGAATTCTTCAAGAAGTCTTTTGTCTCCTACCTATACTATTAATGGTGAAACTTTTGACAATTCCGGTGAGTTCTTTTTGGGAGGTCAAGGTTCATTAACTATCCCTGTATTCACAGTTACTTCAGTTAATGACTGGACCAACAGTAATTTGATGGTCTTTTCCCTTAATGGTGGAACCCAAGGTAGTGTTGTATTAGGTCAGGCTGCTCTTGCCAACTTAAAATCCATTAGTAACACTGGTACTATTTGTTTGGTTAACGAATTATATATTCAAACCACTCAAATTGCAGGAAATGGTTGTATTGATATAGGTGACGATGCTCAAGTTAATCTCGCTGGTGAACTTGGTTCCCTTAATACAGTTGATACCGACCAAACATTTTATTTGAGTTCAGCTAATTCTGTTCTTCAAGTTCCAACTACCACTGATGATCAAACATATACTGTTGCTGGATATGGAAACGGAAATATTATCAAAACTCCAAGTATCGTTCAAACTACTTCATATGCTGGTGATACTTTAACCCTTAACTTTGGACTTTTAATTGGTGATCTTAATTTTGTAATTGGTACCGGTTACGATCCTTCAGGTTTCCACGTTACCACTACCCTTACCGGTAACGAAGTTACCTACGATGGTCCAATTCCTTCAGGTTCTACTAGCACTTCAAACTGTTTAGCTTGTCAAAATTTCCCAGAAGTACCAGGTATTGATTTTGATACAAGTTCAAGTGAAGAATCCTCATCATCTGAAGAATCCTCATCATCCGAAGAGTCATCATCCTCAAGTGCCGCATCTTCAAGTGAAGAATCATCAGCCTCAAGTGCTGCATCCTCATCTAGTGAAGAATCATCATCCTCAAGTGCCGCATCTTCAAGTGAAGAATCATCATCCTCAAGCGCCGCATCTTCAAGTGCAGAATCGTCAGCATCTAGTGCTGCATCTTCATCTAGTGCAGAATCATCATCCTCAAGTGCTGCATCTTCATCTAGTGCGGAATCATCAGCCTCAAGTGCTGCATCTTCATCTAGTGCGGAATCATCAGCCTCAAGTGCTGCATCTTCATCTAGTGTGGAATCATCTGCCTCAAGTGCTGCATCTTCATCTAGTGCGGAATCCTCATCCAATAGTTTAACTGAGTACACTACTACATTTACTACCACTGATTCAGCCGGTAATCCTACTACTGAAACTGGTGTAGTCATTGTTACTACTGATTCTAGTGGTGATTTAACTACGACCACATCAGATCTCGGTGACTGTCCAGAATGTACCGACTACACTACTACTTTCACTACCACCGACTCCAATGGTGATCCAACTACTGAAACCGGTGAAGTTATTGTTACTACCGACTCTAATGGTGATTTGACTACCACCACATCAGATCTCGGTGACTGTCCAGAATGTACCGACTACACTACCACCTTCACTACCACCGACTCCAATGGTGATCCAACTACCGAAACCGGTGAAGTTATTGTTACTACCGATTCTAACGGAGATTTAACCACTACTACTGAGGATCTCGGTGCTTGTCCAGAATGTACTGACTACACTACTACCTTTACCACCACCGACTCCAATGGTGACCCAACTACTGAAACTGCTGAAGTAATCGTTACTACCGACTCCAATGGTGATTTAACCACTACTACTGAAGATCTCGGTGCTTGTCCAGAATGTACTGACTACACCACCACCTTTACCACCACCGACTCCAATGGTGACCCAACTACTGAAACTGCTGAAGTAATCGTTACTACCGACTCCAATGGTGATTTAACCACTACTACTGAAGATCTCGGTGCTTGTCCAGAATGTACTGACTACACCACCACCTTTACCACCACCGACTCCAATGGTGACCCAACTACTGAAACTGCTGAAGTAATCGTTACTACCGACTCCAATGGTGATTTAACCACTACTACTGAAGATCTCGGTGCTTGTCCAGAATGTACTGACTACACCACCACCTTTACCACCACCGACTCCAATGGTGATCCAACTACTGAAACCGGTGAAGTTATTGTTACTACCGATTCTAACGGAGATTTAACCACTACTACTGAGGATCTTGGTGCTTGTCCAGAATGTACCGACTACACTACTACTTTCACTACCACCGACTCCAATGGTGATCCAACTACTGAAACCGGTGAAGTTATTGTTACTACCGACTCTAATGGTGATTTGACTACCACCACATCAGATCTCGGTGACTGTCCAGAATGTACCGACTACACTACCACCTTCACTACCACCGACTCCAATGGTGATCCAACTACCGAAACCGGTGAAGTTATTGTTACTACCGATTCTAACGGAGATTTAACCACTACTACTGAGGATCTCGGTGCTTGTCCAGAATGTACCGACTACACCACCACCTTCACTACTACTGATGCTAACGGAAACCCAACTACCGAAACTGCTGAAGTTATTGTTACTACTGATTCAGACGGCCACTTAACTACTACTACTGAAGATCTTGGTGCTTGTCCTGAATGTACCGACTACACCACCACCTTCACTACTACTGATGCTAACGGAAACCCAACTACCGAAACTGCTGAAGTTATTGTTACTACTGACTCAGCTGGTCACTTAACTACTACTACTGAAGATCTTGGTGCTTGTCCTGAATGTACCGACTACACCACCACCTTCACTACTACTGATGCTAACGGAAACCCAACTACCGAAACTGCTGAAGTTATTGTTACTACTGACTCAGCTGGTCACTTAACTACCAGTACTGAAGATCTCGGAGTTTGTCCAGAATGTACTGATTATACCACAGGATTTACCCAAACAAACTCAGATGGTGCTGTTGTAACCGGTAGTGAGGAAATTGTTGTAACCACCGATTCAGCTGGACAATTAACCACCTTAACTTCTGTTCTTGGTGAAGCTACTGTATCAACTGCTTGTGTTAGAGGTGCTTGTGTCACAGTATCTGACATTCAAACTACTGTTGTTACAATCACATCATGTTCTGAACATAAATGTACTGAAGTTCCAGTCACTACTGGTTTGACTACCGTTGTTGATGAAACTACTTCTTATGTTACATATTGCCCATTAACTGAAGAAGGTGAAACAGTTGCTGCTGAAGCCACTTCAACTCCTGGATCAGGATCAGGATCAGGATCAGAATCAGGATCAGGATCAGGATCTGGCTCAGGATCTAGCTCAGGCTCAGGATCAGGATCATCCAGTTCAGGATCCGGATCAGGATCTGGTTCAGGCTCAGGATCCTCAAGCTCAGGATCAGGATCTGGTTCAGGCTCAGGATCATCAGGTTCAGGCTCAGGATCATCAAGCTCAGGCTCAGGATCCTCAAGTTCAGGCTCAAGTTCAGGATCAGGATCATCTGGTTCCTCAGCTAACTCAGAATCTCCAGCAGTCTCTGCAATTGGTGAAGGTGCTGGTTCCTTAATGAGCAAATCATGGTCATTAATCTTGATCGCCTTTGGTTCAATTCTTTTGATTTAATTGTAAATTATTTTTCATACCAGTTTATTTCGTGTCAAAGACTTTATTTTTAGGACGTTTTCTAATTCATCTTCGTTTATAGGTTTATAACAAAATGTAATATTAATTATTAATGACGACTTCTTTCGCTTCTCAATACATTTTCACCTGTTATCAAAGGAATCGATTGGTTGTAGATTGACTTAGTATTAAATTGCAGCTTTGAGGTTAGCCGCTGACTGTAGAGGAATAGTTTAGGTCATTTCTTAACTCACATATTTATATTTCAGTATCACTCACTATATAAGAAAAATAGAATTAATGCTTCGCGCACTACTAAATAAAAATGCCACCAATTAAAATTATAAGAAAAAAAATCGCACATTTCAATCGTAAGTTTTTCTAAACTATCGAACTACACAGTTAACTCATTAGATAAAGATGGCATTTGATCCAGAAACTTTTAAATTTGACACACCCCAATTTGATCCAAGGTTCCCAAATCAAAACCAAACCAAAAATTGTGCTCAAAACTACGTTGATTACCAAAAATGTATTGCTATTAAAGGTGAAGATTTCGAACCATGTAAAATTTTCTGGAAAACTTATACTTCATTATGTCCAGTTGATTGGGTAGAAAGATGGAACGATCAAAAAGAAGCTGGTAAATTACCATTCAAACTTGATTAAGTTACTAATGCTTTCATATTTTACATAAAATTATTCATTGATATAACGAATTAATATAAATATATATTTACAATTACATAAAGTCATCTTCATAATTTTCCAGAATTGTTAAGTTATTCGACATGACCATGTTCTCTTCTGTGAACAAATCATCATAAGGGTTGGCTTTACGGTCCTTTTCGATTTTATATTGCTTAGCCAATTCTTTTTCTTGATTTTGTAATAATCTTTGATTTTCTTTCTTTAATCTTTCATATTCAATCAACGCTTTGGACTCATTCTCTATAAACTGTTGGGTGGAGATTTCGGTTTTAGTCTTATTAAGTTTACTCAATATCATATTGTCTTTCTTGCCGACGTTAAACCTTTTAACTAATTTGTTATTAGCGAATCGAACCGTACCAATATCCATTGAACCGTCACTTATTAAGTTATCCACTGGTGTATAAATGATTGTTACATTATTCAATTTGTTACCTTTGATGGAGTTATTTTTAGTTAATTGCCCTATAGCATCAAGTAACTGTTGAGGGATTTGTAACTTATCAAAAGGTTTTAATCTTTGTTCATTAGTTAAATTTAAATACAAGTGAGCTGAACTAACTTTATCAACATGAAACCATAAATTTTTTGGGTTGGAGTGTTTTATTAATGGATCGTTTTCGACTTTGTCCTTCCCCATATAAATCTGATACTCTTCTATATCAAAATCATTGTCTATTTGTGTCTTAAAGTAATATACCATTTTAGGTTAACTAGATGAAGGTTGAGATAATAGTGCACGGCTCAATAATTTGATTGTAACAGGTTGTGATCGCTAACTCTCAAGTTCACCTGAAAATGTTTCAAACGCGAATTTAACTTTTAGAGTTGCAAAACACTCCTTCATCGATTTGGATCCAACTATATTGTCATTCCTTCTAAAGTCATTCCTTTTTGTGTAAGAGTGTGTTTGTTAACATATCACCTACATCTATATCATACCAGGTTACATCTAAATCCACTTCAAAATTATTTGTACCTACATTCATTTTTAAATAGCCAGCCATCATGATTGACGAGTCCTTAATTGAATTCGAGCAATGTTTGAAGGATTCCAATCCAAAAGACACTTCAATCACTTTGAATAATTTGGACATTAGAATAGGTTATAACCAGGACCCTACAGATGACGAAATCACATTAGAAATCAATAATCTTGACGATATTTTTGAAAACTATAACTATCAACAAGATGAATTCACAACATGTAATTGTGGACAATCAATAAGTTCACAAAACCAATGTTGTAAGAAGTTCATTAGTGATTCAAACAGGTGTACAGGGTTAGAGAGATCTTATTGGTTAACCTTCTTAAATGACCCAACAGATACATTAAAGACATTACCAAATTATAGTCAATTTTTGATGTTACAACAGGGCCTACCATATCAAATCAGGAATTTAGTATGGAAGAAATTGATTTTACTTAAAAGCCAACTGATACCCCAAACATCAATGTTGATCTTCAATAATTTCCAACATTCCTATAATTCAGAAACATGTGAACAAATCTCTAAGGATTTGAACAGAACATTCCCCAGTGTTAAGTTTTTCAGTGAAAGTGATAACATTCAACAGTTGGAAACCGTTTTGAATGTTTACGCCAATTATGACGTTGAATTAGGATACTGTCAAGGATTATTGTTTTTAGTTGGGACGTTATTTTACCAATTCAAACAACCGGAGTTAACGTTCCATTCATTGATCACTATAATGGAGAGTGAGAACGAATTGCACGATATTTTCACTCAAAATTTGATGTCTGTTACATTAAACAAGTGGTACGATGAATTCAAGGTCATTTTATCCAAAGTTGATTCAGAATTACACAATCATTTAACCAAGTTAGTTGATATGAAAGCATTCTTGTTTCAATGGTGGTTGTCGTTTGTTTCAAGCCATACACCATACTTTACTGTTATCAATAGAATTATGGACTTTTGCTTGATCCAAGGGTGGAAAATTGGAATGTTCAAGATCTCATTAGGATTATTGATAGTTAACAAACCAATGTTGATGACGTTCCTTGAAGGAGATGAAGAAGTCATCTACCAACACCTTTTGAACGAATCCAAATGGGGGTTAGTTATAAAAGATATTAACGAGTTTTTCGGTGAATTATTGTTCAGTTTTGATAAGGATTTATTCAATACCACACCGACCAATTTAACGGTGAATAAACCAAAGACTCATAAGCGGACCCCATCAATGATGGATAAATTAAAGGGGTTAAATATTTCCAACTATTCTATTTCTACCAGTTCCTTATTTTCCAGAAAGTATGAAGGATCAATCTTCACCACTGGGTCCGATGATTTCGAAAATAATGGGGAAACAAGTTTAAGTAGTATCGACTCTAAAGACAGTAAAGAGAAGATATATAGGGACTTATTGGCCAGGTGTGCCGATAAAGTTGACACCGACTTAAGGGATGAAATCTTACAGGCACTTGAATCATAACCATAAGTTTATCACTAGTATATAAGATCGATTTAGTATATAAATAAATAAACATAGCATTATAGCCGCTGGAGCTTAAGTTAGCAAAAACTCGCACTAAGTAGGTCGTGTGCCATGCCAGCATTCGCAAAACCTCGATCAAAATTTTCTCAAGGACCAACTAACCAAAGGAAATCGTACAACGTATAACTTCCTTGAGTTTAATCAATTGCATAAATAATTGAAATTATTAAACGTGAGTGTAAAAATCAATAGCCCAAAGGGCCCAATAACAGATTTAGAAAGAAGCATCACCAACCAATTATTTATATTAATATCAACATTAACTGATAATAATTGGGAAAATCATTTAAAACAAACCGAACTTATACTTTTAGATAATCCAACATTCGTATTAAAAGTTCATTTGAAGTGTTTAAGTTTATTAAAGTTAGCTTATAGTCAAAGAATCCCATCGAATTTAACTGCTTTAGAAAAATTTTATCAACGTTTTTTTACTAAAGATTTTGAATTTGAACAAGTTGAAAGTTATCTACAAAAGTTTTTCAATAACATTGATATATCAGAATTTGGTCAAAGATTTAAATTACCCAATTCATACATAGTTTTATTATTGGCAAGATTTTTTTACAATAATAACCTCGAGTCTATTAATAAAGAAAAACTTGAAACCACAAAAGCAAATTTAGAATCATTAATTAAAACTTTAAAATTTGAAGAATTTAAACGATCTGATTTAACCAAGTTTTATAAATTCACATTATTAAATCCAAACTTTCCTTTTTTAAGTAAATTATTATTACATAAATTATTCACTGTACATAAAGCAATAGATTTACCAGATATAGAATCCGACATGTCATTTAAAGAGAGTTTATTACAACTTAATAATGATATTACTCCAAATGAAGTATTGCCAATATTATTAAAGTCCAATCCTAATGAAATTATCCAAAACTTAGCATTGATCATTTCGGAAATTTTAATTCCAGGATCCCAAAAATTATCACCAGCACTATTTGCCAGTGGTAATTCATTAAGTGAATCAACATCTAAAGGAAACCAATTCAGAGCCATTTTACAAGATATTGATAAGATGTTCAATATAAGTTGGTACATAGTGTTCACCAAGATTCAGGAAGAATATTTATTTGAATCCAACCAGAGGAACATTCAACCCGATGTTTTGAATTTGAATTGTTTTGTCACTGCTATTGATTTCAAGCATGGATTATTAGACATTTTTCTCAATTATGACTGGTACTTCAGTAAAGAATTGGTCTTAATATTGAATAATTTAGATCCAAAACTGGGAAGTTACGAATTAAGTTCATCACCAAACTTGACCAAATGTTTTGATGATGATAGTGAAACCGTCATTGAAACTCAATTAGGCAAGAGAAACATCATAAGTTTCATTAATATTGGTAAATTAGAATTGCATGTAATGAATCAAATAATTACTACTAATTCTAGAGATCCAAAATCAGTGGAATTACTGAAAATATTCGATCATCATTGTCATACATTCCCAGAATATTTAATCTTAGCATGCTTAGCCACCGCTGATAAGTCGTTATTCATTTTAAACTTGATTGATACATTATTAGGGTTATTATTGGATAATGATAATAAGTTTTTGAGTGTAGTTATTCAGAAATTCATAGAATTAGATCAAAATTTGGCATTTGACAAATTATTGGACTATTATATAAATAGACAGAAGACTGTTCATATTTTAAAGATTATCAATCTTGGAATTTCCTTGAATTTCTTTGAAGAATTAGTTAATAAATCATGGACCAAAGGGTTAAAAACCGGATTGACCTTAATTATCAATGGAAGTTGTTTTGGCTATAATCCAAATATCATTATTGATAAGATATTCGAAGATCCTCAACAGAGACCAGGACTATTCCAGTCGATTGTTGAAATATTAGAAGTAAGAGCTAATGAAGATCAACAATCTCAAAGATCAACTTTCCAAAGTTTACCAATTCCTGTTGTTTACTATTTATTAACATTATTGAACAAGAATAATGGGTTGATTGAAATCGATAGGTTAAGAAGTTTACAATTGTTGTTATTGACCACATACCCAAGATTAATCAATTTCGGTAATGGCCATGATGAAGCTATTCTAATCAACTGCAAGAACAGTCCAGGATTCCCTGAAGATATCGAACAAGAAATGAAAAGTTATTATTCTAAAATGTATAATAAGAATTTGGAAATCAAAGAGATTGTTGAAATGTTGATTAAACTTAAATCAAGTGATGTTCCAAGAGACCAAGATATCTTTGCATGTATGATTCATTCATTATTGGACGAGTACAGATTTTTTAGCGAATACCCATTAAACGCTTTAGCATCTACTTCATTATTATTTGGTGCTTTGTTACAAAAGGATATAATTCAAGGAACCACCTTGACTGTGGCTTTGAATTTCATTTGGGAATCTTGTAACCAACCTCAAGATAGCCATTTATTCAAATTTGCAATTCAAGCATTATACAACTTTAAATCAAGATTAATCGAGTATCCAAATTACTGTAAACACTTGTTAGAATGTAAGACCTTATCAGCTCATCCAAAGATGTATCAAATAGTCAAAGATGCCGTTAATGGAATTCCATGTATTGAACAACCATCCAAGTCAGAAATCAATTCTAGTGGTAAACCAATGAATAGAAAGATTGATGATTCAGGTTTAAACTATCAATCATTATCCACCAATACACAAACGATTGGATTAATTCAGCAAGAAAAACCAACTGAATCAGTTTCCGATAAGTTGTTATTTTTTGTTAACAATTTAACCAGTGATAATTTGAATGCTAAGTTACCTGAGATCAAAGACCTTTTAACTGAAAACTTCTTTTTGTGGTTTGCCGATTATTTGGTTGGTGATAGAGCTAAATCTGAGCCTAATAACCATAAACTTTATTCTGATTTGGTTAGACTACTTGATGATTTTATTCTTTACGAGTACATTTTAAATGTTACTTTGATTGAAATTACCGGTTTGATCAGAAACTTTAAGGACACTTTCAATGAACGTAACCATCTAAAAAACTTAGGGGCATGGTTAGGTCAAATCACATTAGCTTCCGATAAACCATTGAAGAGAAATCATATTGGATTGAAATTCTTATTAGTTGAAGCCTATGATTTTAAGACCTTGAACTTCATTATTCCATTTGTATGTAAGATCTTAGACCAAGCACAATATTCCAAGATTTTTAGACCACCTAATCCATGGGTTATAGGAGTAGTTAAAGTGTTGGTTGAATTATATGAATTTGGAGACTTGAAATTGAATCTGAAGTTTGAAATCGAAGTGTTATTGAATTCTTTCAACTTGAAAGTCGGTGATGTTACACCTTCGAATTTGATTAAATCTCATAACCCAAACCCTCAAGCTTTAGCAACATTATTTGGTGTACAACAAGGTAAAATTGAAACCTTGTATCAACCTATGGGAGTTCCTCAACAGCTTTTACAACAGCAACAGCAGCAGCAGCAGCAGCAGCAGCAGCAGCAGCAGCAGCAGCAACAACAACAACAACAACAGCAACTTCCAATCCCTCCACAAATTCATCAAATGCCAATCCAAAGATTACCTGAAGATTTGTCACAACAACAAACCACAGGACCACCACCAGGGGTTCAATTTGATACTTCATTTTCTTCCTTGAATGGTAATACGATCTTTACTCAAAATCCAAACTTGAGACGAGCTTTCCAAGCTTCCTTGTCAAGAGCTGTACGTGAATGTGCTTTACCAATTTTAACACGTACATCTGAATCGGTTTTGATTACTACTGAAGCTTTGATCAAGAAAGATTTTGCTCGTGAAGGTAACGTCACTAAGTTCCGCAAAGCTTACCAGAATTTGGCCTTGAAATTGTCCCAAAGTATGGTTGCATGTAGTGGTAGAAAATTGATTTGTGATACGATTGAAAATACCATGGTTCAATTACTAGCTCACCAAATTAATTTAAACGATTTACCACCTGGAGAATTGACCTCAGCCATTCAATCCAATGCTGATTTATGTGTTGACATTGTTAATAAGATCGCTTCAGGTAACATTCTTGAATTGATTGAAGAAAGAATGAGACCATTAGTATTGGCTCGTGAACAAAGTCAAGGGGAATATGTTGATTCTGATGCCAGTATAATCTCCGGTACTTTACCGCCACCATTAGGTATTAAACTGGAAGGATTATCACCAAATCAATTGGCAATTTATGAAAACTTTGGAGTTAATATTGTACGTGAACAAGGGTCTCAACCGCCACAAGGTCTTCAACCTCCTCAAGGTATTGCCCCACAAGGTATTCAACCACCACCGCAAGGAATTCAAGGTCAAGTTCCACCACAACTTTCACAGATCCCTCAAGTTCCTCAACATCAAATCCCACCTCAACAACAAATTCCTCCTGTCGTCAATGGACAAGTTCAAGCACCAAATGTACCAGCTGGACAAATTCCACCAGGTACGGTACCACCAGGTACTGGAGCACCAGGAGCACCAGGATTGAAACAATTCCCACAAGATGATTTGATTACAATCGAACAGACTTTCAACCTTATAACCCAAAATTGTGAACAAGCTATTCAAAGAATTAGTGAAGTTCAAGAAACTAAGTTATCACAGTTATCACCAGATCATCCAATCATGCAAAATATTGCTAATGTATTGAGTTTATCGCAAAAGTTCATTGTTAAATCACCTGAACTTATTCTTAAAGTTGCTCAATATGCTGTGAATTGTTTATTCACCCAAATTCATGAAAATCCAATCAGTACAGAAATCTTCGTGTTTATTCTTGACAAGTTATGTGATTATTCTCCATCAACTGCTAAAGATGTTACATGGTGGTTAGTCCATTCGTCAGACCAACGTAAGTTCAATGTCCCAGTAATGTACTCATTATTACAAGTTCAATTAGTTCAAGCTATTAAATTAGATACTTCATTAGGGAAATTGATCAATGAAACCAAGAACCCAGTTTTGGTTAAATTTGCTTCAAGTTTATTATACAATATCTTTAAAGAACCATCCAAGATTGGTTCAAGATCAGAATTTGCTATAACCTTACAAAGCTTAGTTAACTTCAAACCGACTGATGAAACTCCTCAAGATACTAAGGATGCAAGAGACAGTTTACTTAAATTATTGGAAGAACCTACTGCTCAACATGAAGATATGTTCAGCCAATTAGGATACGTTTTCACTGAATGGTTTAAATTGTTAACTCATGGTACCAATGATGAAGAACTCAAGAGTTTGAAAGTGGCATTCATTAAAGGTTTATATAAGAATGAAATTTTGACTGATGGAGAATTGTTTGGAATGTTCTTTAAATCATCAATTGAAATTTCAGTTACTTCGTTCACTACTGAACATGAAATCAGAAACCGTACTCAACATGAAACCATTTTAGCTATCGATTCTTTGGCTTCATTGGTTGTTGAAATAATCTTATTGTTCGATAAAGAAGATACTGAAACATCAATGAACTACTTAAAGAATATCATGTCAGTCATCTTAGTTTCCTTAACTAACGATCATGAATTGAGTAATTGGAATGAAAGAGCATACTTTAGATTCTTTTCATCATTATTATGTTATTGGAATGATGCATCGATTTTAACTAAAGACGCTACCAAACACTTAGATTCACAATTTTATAATTTCATTGGTGATGTTTTTAATTCCCTTCAACCAATTATTTTACCAGGTTTTACATTTGCATGGATTTCATTAATCAGCCACCGTATGTTTTTACCAAAACTCTTACAAGTTAAAGGTGACAATACCTTGGTTAAATTATTGTCATCATTATTGAAATTCGAAACTGTTTATCATAAAGATGATGATGTTAATAAGGACATTATTAATGTTATCTTTAAGGCTATTAATAGAATCTTTGTAGGGATTTATAATGATTACCCTGAGTTCTTATGTGAGAATTACATTCAATTATTGTCAATAATTCCAAGTAACTACATCCAACTAAGGAATTTGATTTTGAGTTCTACTCCAAAGAACATTCAACTAGAAAACCCGTTCACTCCTGGATTAAAGGTTGAAAGAATCGAAGAAATTAAATCCGTTCCTGTTATCAGCTATTCTCCATCAGAAGATTTGTTGAAAGCAGGATTGAAGAGACCTATCGATAATTATTTACGTATACCGGCTTTAGGACTTATCAAAACCATTTATAATGGATTAAAGAGTTCTAATAAATCGGTTCAAGGGTTTGGATATGATTCAATCAATTACAATACCGATTTAATTAATTCATTAGTGGTTTATGTTATGTTGAATGAAGATAGAACCCAGTTCAATCAAAAATCCTCACATGTAACCATTTTCTATGAATTATTAAACCATGGCTCCACTGAATTCAAATACCATTTAATCAATGGATTGGCCAATCAATTAAGGTATCCAAACATCCACACTCATTGGGTATTAGGTATATTCTTGTACTTTATAAACTTAAAGACCTCATGGATTAACAATGAAACCAAATCGACCATCCAAGAAGTTATTGCCAGAGTTTTAATTGAAAGGCATTTAGTCAATAAACCTCATCAATGGGGATTGACAATTTTATTTACAGAATTGATAAAGAATGGCAATTATAATTTCTTTAATTTACCATTTATTAAGAATGCTCCTGAAGAAGTTAGATTATTATTAGATAGTTTAAGGAGTATAAATAGTTTGTAGATTAGTGTATAGTAGGGCTGACCAAGGTAAGCTCAATAAAAGTTAAATATTTAGAAAAGGACCGGAATTATGTAGGACATTCCGTAGACTTTATCGGTATCGGATCGATCCTCGCTTGATCTGTTCATGACGATTCAGCTGATTTTAGTTGAAGAATATACTCACCCAATGCTCATCTTACATAACCGATTCACTTTAAGGGAAGTGATTGATAGTGGTGATTGTGAGAAATGTGAAATTCACGAATAATGGATATTAGAAAGAGCACGTACATTACCAGAGTAAACGTAAACTAAGCAAAAAATTAACTGAAGAAAAAAAATTGAAATCTCTTAAACACAAATCAAAGCATTTAACAGTCCATTATAAACACAAAAATGTTAAACAGTAAACAAACTCTAAACTCCCAACCAGCCGTCCATACTATTCAATCTCTCGTATGAGTGAGTATTTCGGGGAAATTACTCGAAGGCAATCGTGTGCGAATAACATGTCAAGAGTTAAAAGAATTGCCAAAGAATTAGAAGAATGTCGACAAGATACTCAATCAGGAGTTGCATTGAGTCTCAATAACGAAACTGATTTGACTCATTTAACTGGGGTCTTCAAAGGACCACCAGGAACTCCTTATGAAGGTGGAAATTTTCAGGTTGATATTACTATACCAAATGAATATCCATTCAAACCGCCTATAATGAAATTCATTACTAAGATCTATCATCCAAATATTTCATCAGTAACTGGTGCCATTTGTTTGGATATTTTAAAAGATGCTTGGACTCCAATTTTAACATTAAAATCTTCATTGATTTCCTTACAAAGTTTATTACAATCGCCTGAACCTAATGATCCTCAAGATGCTGAGGTCGCTAAACATTATTTAAGTGATAGAGAAGGATTTAACGGTACTGCTGCTTACTGGACCAAAACTTATGCTAGTGAATCAATCAATACTAATTTAAGTGATTCGGCCTTGTATGGTATTGATAATGAAATTGTAACACAATTTGAGAATATGGGATTTCCAAGAGACAAAACCATTGAAGTTTTAAGAAGAATGGGAATCAAGAATTTCAAAAATGTCAGTAATAAAAGTGAATTAGAGAACAAGATCTTAGAAGAACTTTTGAAAGAGTGTCAATAGCCAAAAGTACTCTATGTTAATATATGTCATATAAACAGGTAGCGACTTTGTAAGCCGTGGTCATCGTAGAGTTCTTATAGTTTAGTTCTCTATGGTAAAACCCGTCAGCACCACTCTACTACAGAAATAACTGAGCCCCTCCTTGCACAACACCCAAGGTCCCTGTCCTCAGGTGGTGGAAATCATAGGTGCGAATTCGTGCCCTCAGATCAACAATCTGAAAAATTTTATTACTAGTATCATGACAATATCATCAGAAATTAATGGTGACAAATCATCCCCTGATCCGTCGGTTAACAAGTTGACCACAGAAAGGGCCAATACTATTGGGTGGTATTTTATTCAGTCTTATTATGAGCATTATAACTCATCAATTGATACTTTATATCAATTCTATACACCTTCAGCATATATTAGCCATGGAGATTTAGGTAAAGACCTGAAACTTTTACACCAAGCTAATGGATCTGATTCCATCAAGAAACTTTTCAATAAGTTGAAATCCGAAGAAGTTAAGAACAAGATCATCATTATTACTGCTGATATTCAAATCACTTTGAATAATGCCATATTAATTGTGGTCAACGGGGAATGGTCAAAGAGTGGATCAAAATATTATCAGTTCAGTCAAACTTTTGTTTTAGTACCAGGAGTCAAAGAAGCATCTTATGATATTGCCAATGATGTTTTGAAGTTCATTGACTATGAATATAAACATGATATTTTAAAACTGTCACAAGTTGCAACTCCTGAACCTGAAAAAGTTGAATCGGTTCCTGAGCCAGCTGCTGCTGAGCCAGCTACCGAAGAATCAGAACCTGTTGAAACCCCAGTTCAACCAGTCAGTGCTACTACTGATACCACTGAATCAACTGAATCTACAGTTGATACCTCATCATCTAAAGCAACAGTTTCAACCGGTGCCACTACTGTTTCTAACGAATCCGACAAAAACGAAGAAGTTGAAAAATCTGAACCTGTTGAAGAAGATAAAGAGTCAGAAACTCCACCACCTTCAAATGGATCAATTTCATGGGCAGCCGTTGCTACTACTGCTAAAGATAAAACCGTAGTTAAATCACCACAAACTACTAAACCTCAACCAAAGAAAACCCCAACTACTACTCCAACCCCTGTACCAACTGCTTTACCAAATGGTAGATATAAAAAAGAAGATTGGTTTCCAATATATGTTCGTGGATGTGAAGGAATTGGAGAAAAATCATTAAAAGACCATTTAACCAAACAATTTGGAGAAATCAAATTCTTTAGACTTAGTGGTAACATAGCCTTATGTGATTTTTTCGAACATGAAGGTCAAAAGAAAGCATTAGATGCTAAAAAAACCGTTGTTGATGGTAACACCATTTTATTGGAAGTTAGAGAAGCTAAATCTGATAAAAAAGATAATAGAAAAGATAAAGGATTTGTTGCTAAGAGAAAAACCGATAAAAAACCTCAACAAGTTCCACCAAAGAAAAAAGCATAATTATAATGAGTTGCTAAGGTGCGTGTATAGCTTACGTGTATAGTGTAATTTATATTACAAAGTTATTTTGATGGCCTCTGGAAATAGTAAACTACAGACGGTATTAACTATGCTAGGAAAAGGCTTAGTAACGCGGCGCGAAGAGGTGATCCACAACTTCAGTTTCTCGCAGTAACAAAGTAGTGATGAACTTCTTTCGTAGAAACGACGATTCCGATAGTGATAACGAATACAATAATGAAGAAACCAAAGTAAATAAATCCCGTAAACCTCCAAATACGGCCTTCAGGCAACAAAGGTTAAAAGCATGGCAACCAATAATGACACCTAGTTCGGTTATACCATTTTTATTTGTATTAACCGCTATCTTTGCACCATTGGGTATAGCCATATTAATAACGGTCTTGAAAGTGGAGAAGTTGACGATTGATTACAGTCAATGTGCACAGTATGAGTCAGATTCTTTAAAGTCCATACCCCTGAAATATGTCAGTTATCATTTCAATTCTCATAATGACAATCCTGACTTCAAATGGAGATCACAAACTGAAAAGGATTCATTTGGTGATGATATTTCAACTTGTATAATTCAATTTGATTTGCCAAAAGACTTAAAACCTCCAATTTATATGTACTATCATTTAACTAATTTTTATCAAAATCATCGTAAGTATGTTGAAAGTTATGATTTGGAACAATTAAAGGGAATTGCAGTAACAGAGGATGATATCACATCCGATTGTAAACCATTGAGCTTTCAAGGTAGTGGTAATGATAAAAAAATCATTTATCCATGTGGATTAATTGCTAATTCGTATTTTAATGATACTATATCGAATTTAACGTTGCTAAATGCTAAATCCAGTGAAAACAATGAAACTTATTCTCTATACCAAACTGACATATCCTGGAGTTCTGATGTTAAGCATAAATATAAAAAAACAAAATATGATCCAAAAGATATTGTACCACCTCCAAATTGGTATAAGATGTTTCCTCAAGGATATAACGACACTAATTTACCAGATTTACAACAATGGCAATTATTACAAAATTGGATGAGAACTGCAGGGTTAGCATCGTTTTATAAACTTTATGGAGTTAATAAAGATGATACTTTAACTTCAGGAAGTTACGAAGTCCAAATTGTCATGAATTATCCAGTATCGATATTTGATGGTACAAAGTCATTGGTTATAACTACCAATTCGATTTTTGGGGGTAGAAATGTTAGTTTGGGGGTTGTTTATATAATAGTTGCAGTTTTTGCCGGGTTATTGGCTATAGGATTTTTGTTACAGACTATAATAAAGCCTAGAAAGATTGGAGATCATGATTTTTTACAGAATAGGGAACAGTTATGAGACAGTAAGTGAAGATCCTAACGAAGTACTTGAACGAAGGGAAGTATGTGGAACGAAGCTAAACCACTCATGGGTTTATTAACAGCAATATACAGATAAAGTACTTTATAGTACATTTTGGTAGTATTTTCTCATTATTCAGTCTAAATGCTCTACCAGACGCAGTAAATACCACGAAAAATACCACCAGATAGTTCTTTAAATTTCTAGTCGATAAATTTATAACCAGAGTCAAATAATACAGTGGGATACAAGACTAATTAGGGTCGTATTCTGTTAATATATACACTTCTTAGCTCATCTAAACGAAGACAACCTTCACTTGGTTGAGGCAGTTTGTAGTTCCACGACAGTGCGAAAACTCTTCAACATATACCATGAATGGAGCACAATATCAATTTCTACATCAAATCCCTGGTCAAGTTAATAACAACTCCCAGTCACCTCAAGTCAACCAATTACATTTGCAACAACATCAATTACAACAACGTCAACAAATATTGAATCATTTGCAGCAACAAAATTTAGGGACACCAGGAACAACTAATCCCTTGTTAGCAGTGATCAATGGGGGTAATCAAACCAATCAAACTAATAATGTAAACATTCAGCAATTACAACAATTACAGCAGTTACAAAACCAACAACCACAAACCCAACCACCTCAAAATCCTCAAGCTCAACCACCAAACCAACCACAAACTCAAATTCATCCTCAATATAATAATCAAATTCATAACATGCATCCAATTCAACAAATTCAACAAATCCAATCCCAACCTCCTCAAGTGCCAATAGTAAGAGAAGTTTGGAATAATAATTTGGAACAAGAGTTCAGTATTTTAAGAAACTTTACTAATGACAAGACCACTTCTGTATACATATCAATCCATCAAGAAATCCCGGGAATAGTTGCTAGACCTGTAGGAACATTTAAGTCATCATCCGATTATCATTTCCAAACATTAAGATCCAATAGTGATTTATTGAACTTGATTCAATTATCATTGTGTGTAATAAAGATCAATGAAAACAACGAATTAAGCAATTCCATCATTTGGCAATTCAATTTCTTATACGACATAAACCAAGAAATGTTTAATGAAGAACATTTAGCTATGTTATCACAAAACTCGCAAATAAACTTTCAATTGCTTCTGACTGAAGGTATACCACACTTTAACTTTTCAGAGTTGATTATTGAAAGTGGATTATTATTGGATAATTCCATTAATTGGATAAGTTTTCATGCTGGGTATGATTTAGGATTCTTTTTAAGTTTATTGTTGAATGACAATTTACCAATAAATGAAGAAGAATTCCTTTGGTACACCAATAAATACTTTCCAAACTTTTATGATCTTAAATTCATTGGTAATAGGTTGATAAAGAGTGATGAAAAACCATTAAACAAACCATCAATTGAATACTTGGCTGAAGAATTGAATTTGTTACCAATTTCACCAATGATTCGTCAATTTTTCACATCCAATAACCAAGTGAATAATCAACAAATGACTTCAACTTTACATGCTTATTTAGTCATGGAATGTTTTAAGGAATTGTTGAGACAATCTGGATTTGATAGGAGTTTATTTAAGAGTTTGAGGGGATTGATTTGGGGGTTAAGTGATGAAAGTCCACTGACACCAAAACCAACTTTTAGTTAATTTTCCTGAACGATCTTTTCTTCACGATACTGACTTAAACAGAAAAAGAAAAGACCATAGAACAAACATATCCATATTCAGACGTCGCTACGATATTAGAACGAACTACGGTACATAAAGAGACATTAAATAAATAGAGTCCCATATATTATATACCCATTAAACTTTATTTTCTTCATCTTTATTAGCTTCATCATCAAACCCGTTCCATTCATCATCTAACTTTTGCTTCTTATACTCTTCCATTTCATCATCAACCTCATTCTTAGCTTCTCTTTCACTTCTCTTCCTCTTGATGTGAGCTCTTCTATCTTCACCAGTTCTAACTTCCTCATCCTTTGGAGGAGCTGTAAACCAAGGAATCTTACCTCTATTAAAATCATTCAAAACTTGTTTAGCAATTCCATGTTCGTCAGGTTCACCTCCCTTTAATAATTTACCTTGTTTTCTAGCAATCAACTCTATGAATTCCGAAGTAGCGTCTTCTAATTTTGAACTGTCATCTTCCCAATTAGCCCATCCTTTAACTTCATAAGTTCTTTCTAAATGCTTTCTCTCACATTTTTGTAATAAATCAGGAATATAAGTTTCAGGATTTGAAACATGTTCAACTCTAACTACCCCTCTAAATAAAATATCAGATGATGTATCCTTAGAGGATGGGGGTACGATACCTGGACAATCAATCAAAAAGATCTTCTTCATTAATGTGATATATTGCCATACTTTAGTTTCACCCGGTATTGGGGCAACTTGACAAACTTTCTTACGACGTAAAGTGTTAATGATGGAGGATTTTCCAGTGTTTGGGTACCCAATGAACCCTACGGAAATTTGTTTACGATCAGCATGTAAAGTTGAAAATTGACGTAATAATTGAATTAATGACCCTTTACCAAATGAGTTGGTAATGGATGCATGAAATGCTAATGTTGGATAATTCTTTGATAAATGTTTAACCCAAGCTGCCTAAAATTGTTAGTAAGTAATTCCAGTAACCCCAATAACAAAAAGTATAATTCACAAATTAGAGATATGAAATGTCGGCATCTATACTACGAATCATATGGTAGTTAAAATATGATTCAACTCAGAAGTCACCGGTTACCCTAAAATGTTAATAAAAACTATTAACAGTGACGTTAACCAAAACGGTTAACAATTCACGGACGGATAATATTAATATTCCAAAGACGTAACAGGCAATTTCTTAGACATGTATTGATACCAAGATCAATTAAAAACCACCCTGACTTATGCTTTGGTGTGATTATACTGCTGTTATGGTTAGTAAAAGAAAAAATACATACTGCTACCCACGTAGGGACTAAATCACATTTGTTTAATACATAAACTAAATGTTTATGAGGACATTCATCCTTTATATATTTTTCCACTGGTTCACATCTGGTTCCTAAAGGATCTCTTGCATCTAAAACATGAATAACCACATCTGAGGAATCAATAACTTTATATAATTCGTTCCAGATTCTTTTAGATTGTCCTTTATGAAAAATGGCTTCTTTTGCTTCTTGTGTAAACCCTTCTTGGTCCATAAACGAACCACCCATTAATCCTAAAGTGGCATTTAATTCTTGTTTCTCTTCGAAATCATCAGAATCCTTTTGAGTTACTTGTGCTAATTCTTCTAGACTTGAAACCTGTAAATTTCTTGGCTTCTTACGTTGTTGCTTTGGTCCAAAAGTTTGGTTGTATGATTCGGTTTCGATGATTTTGGATTGTGGGGATTCAGTGGTATCCTTTTCATTTAATAATGACATTGGCAATTTATTCCTTCTTAATAACACCTGATAAGTATCATCCTTTTTGTCGGCCATGGCGTTTCTGAAATGAGTCAAAGCATCTTGGGCAATGACTCTGGTATTACCAAACCATCTTCTATTAGGATCAACTCTGGCAATTGGTGCATCGGTAGATTGTAAATCGGCTGCCTTAATGATTTCTCCTTTAGCATTACGAATGGCTCTACCACCTTTATACATATTTAAATGTTTAACCTTCTTAGCATCTCTATAGAAGTTTTCTCCTTTCACCCTAAGGTTCCCGTCTCTAACGTCACCTTGTCTGACCCTTCTTTGTTTTTCTTTCTTAGCTGTACCCATAATGAAAAAATTTGTGTGAGATGAGACTGAGATGAGAGATGAGAAGGTGTCGCTAGGGGACGGGCAAGATGTCGCACAACCCAGCGTCACTTGAGATCACCTAGATTGCGGGAGATGTCGTTCACGTTTTAGACATAACTAAAGTTTAAATAACAATACGGCTGAAGTTCAGTCATGTCAAATCAATTCTTAAAAGAACTTACCCCCACCCAAGAACATTTCCTAAAGAAGTTCTTGATTCAAAAAAGATTAGAAAATGAATTGGTGTTATTATCTGAACCCGATTGTTTGAGATTATTTGGACCCCCATTTAAATCTTATAATAATGAAAATGATAATAATTTATTCCCATTGTTAAGATATTTCTTTAATAATTATGTTAGTAGTTTCCCGTTCATTACTAATAATACACCAGAGAGTCAAAAGGCGTTTTGGCAAGATACCGTGCAACTGTTTATTGAAAGTTTGAATTCTAAGCAATTGTCCAAGTCTAAAGACAGAAAGGAGCATATCACCAAAAGACGTCAATTCAACTTGAAATTGACTGGAGGATTATTGTTGTTTTATAATTCAATGCTTGTCACCGACAAGGACATGGAATATTTACAAAGTGATCATTTAAAACCAAGTGATGTAGGGAAGCTAGATAAGATCAAAGCGTATAAGACTCCTAATCTTGAAGATGTAGGACAAGAAGTCAAGTTTGTTAATGGATTGAATTTAAACGTGGTTGGAGTAAATGTCATTAACCAAGAGAGTTCATGGTTCAGCTACAATGAACCACATTATGAGTTCATTATTCAAGTAACTAATGAGAATAATGACAAGCATTATGTTTACAGACGGTATCATAGGTTTAAACAATTAGAAAAACAATTGAAACATAAGTTTCCGGGAATTATGAGTATAGAGACCAGCAAATTGCCTGAAAAGTTCAAGCACGATACAAACACGTTAGTTAAAGAGAAGTTACGGTTAGCTTTAAGAGGATACTTGACCCAACTTTTGAAATTTACTGAAATTATAGAAAGTCCGGAGTTTATAGAGTTTATCAACAGTGAGTCATTCAACGAACTTACACCCCAGCAACAAGAGGATTACGAGGAGAGATTGAAACATGAGAAATTAGTACTTGCTACTCAAATTGAATTCCAGAAACAAGTTAGTGCATTGATGATTGATCTAACCAAAAAATTTGATGAGTTTAAGTATCAATTAATCACTGATGCTAACACGCTTGAAAAGATCTTTGTAGAAATTGGATCCAAGTCGGATTTAACCAACTTATCGCCCTTGTTAAAGATCTTTATTGATTGGTGTAAGATCGAATTATCAGCTACTGTTTTTGAGATCTTTTTTACCCAGGATAATTCTAATGAAATGTTGAACAATCTTGTAAAGTTCCATAAGATGTTTCCTTATGGCTTAGTGTATAATATTTTAAGGTTCACCAATCCTATGAGTATGATCAGTAGTATTATCAATTTACTTTTAGTGACATTACCAGGGACTAAAAACAAGTCATTGTTGTCCATAATGTTTATTATGTTATTAGATGACGATTTAAGTGGATATGATAAAGAACTTGCTCAAGTTAAGCAACAGTTAGTTGAGTACCCTAACTTTATCACTGCCATAGAACAATTTGTAGATGATAAAGGTGATGTGAATATCGACATGGATGATGAATTACTAAGTATACTTAAAGTGAAAAACTTAAATAAACAAGAAACTCAATTCTTGGTTGATCCTAATCACGATACGTTTAATAATCTTAAACAATTATACCAATTGAAGATCCGTCAAAATGATAAACTTATTCTCAAGAGTTTATGGGAAGAGCCTGAACTTACTCATCTTCTTAAGCAATTTTTGATTATTTTTTACCAGCCATTAATAAAACTTTTAAGTAGAAGTAAATTACATTTATTCTTTAAGGATTTTCAAAACTTTAACAATGAATTAGTTGAACTTTTAGTAAGGTTGAATGAGGAAGAAATTTATTACCTTAGTCCTGTTGAGATCTTTAATAAACTTATGCAATTGGTGGACAATCATATAATCATTTTCTGGAGGTTTGTTCATAATTTATACAACAACGACCAAGAACACTTGTTTTTGAACATCATTAAATGGATTGAGAATTTCTTAGTAAAGTTACGGTTAAAGTATGTTGACATTAACAAAGTTAGAGTCTCATTATACAACGAAAAACCATTGGACAAGGACATATTTCTTGATCAATTAGAAGCAGTTATGAACAAGACTATTCTCAAAAGAAAGTTGTTTAAAGAGTATTACACTAATGATACTAAGGAAACAAAGGATGCGGTTGGAAAGAATTGGGATGATTTGCATGATAATTTGAATGGGTATGATGAGAAGTTTGGGTTAAATGCCGAAGACATGGATGAGTTTAATTTTGATATCAAGAAGACGGATTTGGAATTCCAAAGGAAGATTAGTGAGATTGATGGGAAGGAATTGGATACAGGGGAGTTGGAGAAGTTGGACGGAGATTTGGTCCAGCAACTTACAAACATCCTTACCGAATGAAGTCATGGTTAACTCTTGTGAAATGCCTGGTATCCTGGAACTGTGTAGTAGAGAAGTGTATAGAATATAGAATGTATTTAAAATATTTTCTGGGGCTCACTGTATTGAAGCTACCTCCTGATTTTTCTCCCACCTGTGTCTCTTGGATATTCTCCCGCCTATGTCTCTACAACACCATCCGTATTCTGAAATATGGGAAATATAGTGGAGAAGGTGGTGGCAGGTAGAGAGGAAAATAGAGAAGCGGGAGAAAAAAAATCTCGTGGCTCCACTTCTACATCCAACCTGGCTGCAAACGCGAACACCATGAAACCGTTAAGTCTTCCCAAACGATTCAAACGGATAATATTCGTGGTTGTGGTGTTATCGTTCGTACTTGTATACTTTAATTACTCGAATATAAATACCCCAAATTCCATACTTCATCCAAATGGGTACATAGCGTCCAAACTCAATCATATTCACCTGTTAAAATCTAAATACCCATTAGCTAATACTGAATTAAAACCTACCCAATTTTCAATAAACCTCAAGAATTTCCTTGCAAATAGAGAAAATGACGTCTTTGAAGATGATGAGAGCTGGTTGAATAAACATGAGTTCTTTTATGATCCAAGATTTACATTATCCATTTATTTCAATAGTATTAGACGAAAGTATATGGGAATCAAGAAACCTGAACAGGGAATCCTTGATATCAACCAATTAGGAGATATAAGTTTACCTTTTAATTGGGTAGACTGGATGGATATGACAGTGTTGAACCAGGAGCTTCAGAAAACCGAAAGGTTGAACTGTCAATCGTTTGACAACCAAGAAGGTTGCGACAATAATGAACTAGATGATGACCAAGTGAAGGATCTAGGGTTCAGAAGTCGACAACAATTGCCCAATTTTATTATCAATGAATGGGGACCTAAAATGTCAGAGTATAATAGAATAATTCAAAGTAAATCGTATGGACTTTTCAGTTTACCTAATCCTTATAAAGTCATCATACTCAATCCTGGAGGAGGGACTTATGATTTCAATATTGATATGAAAACCAAGCTTATCCATTCTGATTTGATCTTCCAATTTATTGAAGATAACAAGATCGATATTCAGGAAATTAAAGACGGGAAAATGATTGAAATTGATCATCTCAAGCAATTAAAGAATTTAAAGTATTTGGCCGGTCCAAAAGTATTAGGAGGTGATGATAAAGTCCATAAGAAAGTAGCACAAAGCTATAAGGAGAGATGGAGTAAGAACACGATTTTTCCCAGCGAAGTGTTTCAATATTCCCGTGAGGATATTGAGAAACGTCGGTCTAATGATGATGAACTGTCAAGGGACCTGCCACAAAAGAAATTATTTTTTAACAGTATGAAGCACTTTGATGAGAATCAGGATAGCAAGAAGCGGTATTTCAAAGCTGCATTGGTGGTAGACCCTGAACATACTCAAGGAGCCGAAGATGAAGATTCTGGATTGTCATATGACTGGAGGTTTTTCAACGGAATTGCTAGACCAAAGCCAAATTATCGTACTAGGATAATCATAGACCGGCTCTTAAGGAACTGGAGTAAATTCGCTAGAGAAAAAGATGTTCAATATTGGCTAAGTCACGGAAGTTTGTTGACATGGTACTGGAATGGATTAACATCACCCTTTGATGAAGTTATAACAGTTCAAATGCCTATACGACAGTTGATTGATCTAGCTATGATGTTCAATCAAACCTTAGTTGTGGAAGACCCTACTGAAGGCTATGGACGGTACTTTCTCGATATAGGGACATATATCCACAATCGAGACATTGAACATGAGAATCAAATCGATGGGAAGTTCATTGATGTGGATTCAGGCATGGCGGTAAATATCATGGCCATTGCTCTTGATGAGTCCAAGACTTACCACGATAAGGGAGAACACTCATATTCATTAGATCATTTCACTAGTTTAAAATATTCCATGTTAAATGGTGTACCGATCTATATTCCATCAGCCATTTCTAAAGCGTTGAAGTTTGAGTACCCTAATGGATTAATACCAAAGTACAATGACTGGTACTTTGTTAAGGGACTAAATTTATGGGTTCAGCATCAAGACTTGTATAAAGTGTTTAGGGAAGAAGAACCACAGAAGTTATTGGACAAGTTGAGTGAAATCGATGACCAACAAGTTTATGGGTTATTACAAGATCCCGATATTCTAGTACGGTATTATTTGACAAGGAATTTGACTGAACAACATGAAAAGGAGTTGAAGTTCTTGTTCAATGATGGTGAGGATGACATAATGATTTATCATAGTAAGGAGAGGGAGAAGCAGTACAAGGACTTTTTGGGAGAGTTTAAGGATAGTAAGCCTATTACTGTTCCTTTATGGGACTACATGAACACTTGAGAACACCAAAGTGATTACTTGGGCTATATTTAAGTATCCAAGAATTCCAGTATTTATGTCTGTATTATATCGTATTATGTCGTATTACGTCTGTATCATGTCGTTGTAAGTATACGGTCGTATACTCATGTATAGTAATAAATAAGTTAATTAGATGCACCTTTAACTTCTCGTATTGTCCCAACACCCCACTATTTAGTTCGAATCAAGATACCTGCCCCCATTGACGATTCAGACGCAACCTTACTTAAATAGCAAGAATAACCTGTAAAGTCGGAACTAAAGGAATTACAAATTCTCACAGTCAGATGTCGCATTATAAACTCGGTCTCATCAGATCACATCAACGTGCAACAAACTAACTACGATGTCAGTGACAACTGCGGTTAGGAATAGATTTGATACCAACTCTAAGAAAGAGTCAACGGAAGAGTTACTAATAGAGAAATTAGACATTTTTTTATCGTCCATAGAGTCAAGATTAGATAAGTTTGAACAGTACTTTAAGTTTAACAATCTCGAAGAGTTAGAAATTGAAGACGAGTCAAAAGATGACAGTAAAGATGACATCAAGGACCCGACTCTTAAAAGACGAAGAAGTTCTACTGCTAGTTTACAAAGTTTACAGAGTTTTAAAAGTTTTGCCAAATTGGATACAATCCATCAAAGACTTAAACTCATTAAACAATCAGTACTCAAGAGTTCAACTCAGAACTTAGATTACTTATACAAAACCTTAGATGATCAGTATAATTATTTATTTAATTCCAATGAACCATTTATATCTACCGACGTATCGTTTGATAATTCCAAGGAGATTTTAAGTCAGAAAATTATCACTACCTTACACTATTTTGATCAGAAATTGATCCGTATTGATGATATGATCCAGAAAAGGTTACAAAAACCCGTAACTACAGATAAATCGATCTTTGATATATTCAAATTTTATAATTTCAATAAAGCTTTGAAAGTAGGTGAACAGAAATATTTACATTATTATCAATTGCCTTTGGGATGGAGAGAAAACCGGTACATTATTCAAGGGTACAGGTTTTCATTAAGTCATTTTGAAATGATCAAGTCGATATTTGCATTTAATCATAATGAATCCATGAATATATGGACACATTTATTAGGAATAGGAATTATGGTTTATTTATGGACGGTGGAATTTCCAAATTCTAAAGCTTATAACATCAATACTTATAATGATAATTTGGTGGTGTACTTGTTTTTATCATGTGCCATGACATGTTTGATAAGTTCATCTATTTGGCATACTTATTCGTGTTTTGCGCAGCTAAACACAAGGTACAATTTTGCTTGTATTGATTATACGGGTATAACCATTCTTATCACCGCATCGATTTTATCAATTGAATATGCATCATTGTATAATTACCCTAAATTGCTTAAATCCATTGTTCCATTCACATCGTGTTGTGGAGTTTTCGGCTTGGGATTTAATTGGTCGCCTTACTTTGATAGGCCAGAGTGTAGATCTTTAAGAATTGGATATTTCGTAGGTTTGGCGGGGTTAGGAGTTGTGACCATTTTCATTTTGTGTTTCTACGAAGGGTTTATAAAATCGTTCCAGTTCTTTATTCCATTGTTCTATAAGAGTTTTGTATGGTACTGGATCGGGGTAATCTTTTACGGGGGTTTAATCCCAGAAAGATGGAGATACGATGTAATTATCAATGAGGATCAGTGTTGTAAACACGAACATAACGCCGCTGAATTTATGAGTGGTAATATCGAAAAAAGTGGTGAAGAGGAAGTGGAAGAAATTGAAAATGATATAACTACCACTCTCTTACAACATGACACAGATGCAGAAACTGATTATGAAGATGAGACATTAAAGTTCAAAGAAATCATTCAAAAACACTTTCCTGAAGAGCCAAAGTTGACTCATTATCACAAGGATTTTTTCTCTTTATGGTGGATAGATTATGCATTTTCCAGTCATAATTTGTGGCATATCTTTGTGGTTATGGGGGTTATAGGGCATTATTATTGTGTGGTAGATATGTTTGAGAGTATCTCACGTTAATAAGCTAACAAGCTATACGAGCGTAGAGAGTAGCAGCTTCAAACAGCCACGATTGATCTTGTCACCATAGAATTCATCTTAGACAATAGCTTGAAACAGAAACGATTAACGACATTATTCATTCTTAGTCCAATCAATATCGACTCGGACATTAACTGGTACCAAATATATAACTAAAATAGGTAATATATAAATTTGAGGTGATATTTCATTCAGTAGATTCTCTTTCTGTCCTACAGTCTTTTTACTATATCGATAATTTGGATTATTCACAGACTCTTGTCTTATTAACTTATTGAACTGTTGGACTTTTATCTTTGATTTGACAATTTCAACTATCCCTATAAGTTTAGCAATAGTATTAGATCTCCCACTTAGCAATATACTTTCCCCTTTTTGAATTAACTCTATAATCTCATCTATCCTTTTATTCATGGAATCATTTTTTTCTATTATAAAATAGCGGCTCAAGGTTGCCAGTTTTTCAGTAAGTTGTTTCTGTATAGCAATTATTCGGTCTTTATATATGGCCTTTTCTTGTAAATGATTTTCCAACCCGATGTTGTGTTTTTCTATATCATCAATAACATTACTAGACATAATTCATCGCAAACTTTCAACTAGTGCGACTGTTCTTTTCACTACCTTTACTAGTTCTACTGTTATTGGCACTGTTAATTTTCACCGTGGACGTATCATACTTGCCATATCTACTAGGGACCAAATTATCCATAGAACTATCGAACTTGACGGAGTCTAAGAACTCACTATGATATTGGCACAATTGTTGGGTGGTTGTGTGGATAAGTTTGGCTGCAAATGATGAAACTTTTTTCGATTTCCTAAGAAAGGAGATCGAGGTTGTGGAGTTTGGTAAGGATATGGTGTAGGATAGTATGAGTTAAATTGGTTGGGCTGGAAATTTTGGGGGTAATTTTGGGGGTAGTTTTGGTAAGGTTGGTACTGGGTATTTTGTCCTTGGTACTGAGGAATTTGGGCTTGATACTGATTCTGAGGATACTGTGGAAAATGCTGTGGTTGTTGGAAAGTTGGACTCCTTTGAAAAGGAGGAGATTGGATTTGGGGTGGAGACTGGTAATTGGGATAATTTTGTGGCTGCTGTTGGCGAGTTCTCTCGTCACCGTATGTCTCGTTATATACCTCCTTAACTCCTTCATCTATACTAACCACCGACCCATTATCATCCTGTGTGACCATCATTATCAAGGGATTTATAAAATTAGGTGTTGAGAACTGGGTAGGTGGCGTAGGACACGGCAATGGATTGAATGGTGGGAAATTCATCATATTCTTATGAGGAGGTATTCCATTTATTGTATTGAAGTTCAACAACGATCTCTTTAAATGAAAAATCTTTGAATGGTTTGTGTTCCTAATATTAACCAATGTGTTGAAGAACCCATTAACCGACTCCAAGTATGGTGAATTCAAATTCAAATCCTGGGATAATATCAATAATCTTGAGAAGATTTTACCAAGATTCAATTCGAATCCATTGATAAAGTTATAATAGTTTAGGTTTGCATCCAAGTTATTTAAGTTTATCTCTAACGATGTGTGCAACCTAAGCTTGTTGTTGGTTTCACTTAAAATTAAGATTTGTAATAATTTGCTTGACTCATGAGAATTGGGTAATGGCAAGAACCTAAAGTCTAATCGGTTACAAATAGCCAAGATCTCATTGAACGATCCTTTTAATAATGGGGAAACGGTGGGGTTCTGGGAAAGTTTTAAAATGTTTGGTTCTTCAAAGATTATTGATAATGAATGTAAACTAATAGCTGATAATAAATTCTTCCAAATTGGCTTGAGAATGTACGTGTATGAATGTAAGGGTAATAACAAAAAATGATTATGGTTGAGTTTGAAATACTCCCCAAGTTGCTGAAGAACTACACCATGACCTTGATAATTAAATACAGGTGCTAAAAGTGGTTTATTTATAGCCACCAAAGTTCCAATCATAAGGTTTAGGTTTGTTGATGATGAAAGCCTAAATGTATTTGGAGTGGTGGACAACCTTCTGCAATCAATGTTAGAGTACATTCCTAATACAACATTGAATGGTAATAATTCATTTAGTTCATGGAATAGCCAGGGACAATCCCAACTATCGATTACTATGATGGAATTTCCATTGATAAGTTTACTGAAACTATCTAATTTTCTAATTAATGGACTATAGAACTTACTGGTGATGAGAATTAAGTCAAAGGTGACATTCAATCTTTCAAGGTTATTGACACTATTTTCAACTTGAAATGGGTATGGTGTATTGTTGATAATAATTATGCCTGACTGCAGTAAGACTTTGATGTCGTTGATATTATAGGTGTATACTTTGTAGGGAAATGTTGTGAATACGTAGGTGAGATAATTTAGGGTACTGGATTCACCTATTATTAGGATATTTGTCATGGTTGCAAATGATCCACAAATGGAAAAGTGCGGCCTCCAACCAGACCTTAGCGGAGCGAAGGTGAAGATACAGCTTAAGTGAATTCCATTACCAGCCTAGAAATCTATTGAATCGTTTCTTCTTCGTCGAAATATCTATATATACTTGAATGTCTATACTATCATTAATTATGAGTCATTTTTAGGTGAAAAAAGTCCCTTATATGCCCTTTTTTCATCCATTTTACTTTGAAAAGGACTGTCTGTAGGTCATATAGGGCACGATGAGGATGTAAGAGTCAAAAATTTATCAATTGATATTAAATCCATAGGAAAACTCGTGAAACCACTTGATATGTTAAGTATGAGAATAGGCTGCAAAATCACAAGATCACCAAACTTTAATTACAAGTATATAATTAAACAGTCAAAAGAGATGATAAGCCTAAAAAAGTTGTACCAATACTTAAATACGCTTTCCTAGTAACTTCCAATCAAAACCACACCAACTCATATCGAGTCCATTCAAATAAGGTTGTAGTTCGGGTTTATCCATTCAAGCGGGTCGTGGCGAAACACTGCGAATATCCATGATAAGATTTATTCAACAAATTAGATCATTCACAAAACCAATTCAAAGATTTAATATGTCAACTGTTCCATTTAAACAACCAGCTCATAAATTAACTTTAATTCCTGGTCCAATTGAGTTCAGCGATGAAGTTTTGTACGCTAATGCTACTCCATCCCAAGCTCATACATCCCCCGAATTTGTTAAAACCTTCCAATCAGTTTTGACCAATTTAAGAAAGTTATTTAAATCCACCAATGCCAAAGCCCAACCCTTTGTTATTTCAGGATCCGGTACTTTAGGTTGGGATATTGCTGCTACCAATTTCATCAACCCTGGTGATAAAGTATTGGTGTTATCTACGGGATTTTTCTCGGATTCATTTGCCGAATGTCTTAAGGTTTATGATATAAACGTCGACGTTTTAACTGCAGATGTTGGTGATGTTGTACCATTAGATAAAATCGAAGCCAAGTTAAAATCTGAAAAGTATGCTGCCATTACTATTACTCATGTTGATACTTCAACTTCGGTTGTTAGTGATGTTAAAGCTGTTAGTGAATTAACTCATAAACTTGCTCCAGAAACTTTAGTTATTGTTGATGGGGTTTGTTCAGTTGGGGTTGAAGATTTAGAATTCGATAATTGGGGGATTGATTATGCTTTAACTGCTTCTCAAAAAGCTATTGGAGTTCCAGCTGGATTATCTATTTCATTCGCCAGTGAAAGAGCAATTGAAAAGGCTTTAGCTAGATCAAAGGATACTTCATTCTTTGCTTCTGTTAAAAGATGGTTACCAGTTATGAAAGCTTATGAAAGTGGTAATGGTGCTTATTTTGCCACTCCAGCGGTTCAAACCGTAACTGCTTTAAAAGTTGCTTTAGATCAAATCTTAGCTGAATCTTTAGATCAAAGATTTGCCAAACATGCTCAAGCTTCATCTAAATTCAAAGACGATTTGGAATCTTTAGGATTGAAGATTTTACCAGTCAACAGATCAGTTGCTGCTAATGGATTAACTGCTGTCTACTTCCCAGAATCAATTAATGGACCTGATTTATTAGGTAAATTGGCTTCAAAGGGGTTCACTGTTGCTGGTGGTATCCATAAAGCTTTACCTGGTAAGTACTTCAGAGTTGGTCATATGAGTCATTCCGTTTATGAAGGACATTTAGATTTATTATTACCTGCTATTAAGGAGAGTTTAGGAGAATTAGGTTATAAGAAATAAATCTCGAGTTCCTAACTGAGGCGAAGGATATTGAAAAGGAGTTTAACTCCAATGTCTAAATGAAGACTTCTAAGTTATAGATATACAGTGTATATGACTATATATTCATTATTACTTCTTTTAATCTTCTTTAGCTTTTGTTCCTCTATCACTTATTGGTGGATATGTTACTCTATCATTTTTCTAGTCTTCAATAGTCTAGCCTTTATTACTCCAGCCTTGGTGTCGGTGACAGGGTTGGTGACGGACTGGGTGTGCAGTGGAGCTAGTGCGGGCATCACCAAATCGCTTTACTCTAGATCGTTCTTGCGCAATGGCAATACCATACCCTGATATAAACCCCTATGAAATTTTAGGAGTTGATCCTAATGCCAACCCCGTCGATATCAAAAAAGCATATAAAAAGCTAAGTCTTAAATACCATCCCGATAAACTTCAGCAAACAAATCAAACCGATGAACAAATCTTTCCTAAAATCCAATTTGCATATAGTATCTTATCAGACCCTAAAAGAAGAACACGATATGATAATACCGGGTCATTAGAAGAAAGTGCCGAGGAAGGAGACTTTGATTGGAAAGACTATTTCGATTCGTTGAATGAAAAGATCACCATCGAAATGATTGAAGAGGATAAATTAAAGTATCAAAATAGTGCAGAAGAAAAGGATGATATTTTCCAAAATTTCATTTACTATGACGGGGACTTTTTGAAGTTATTTGAAGTCATACCACACTTGGAATTCGATGAAGATGAAGAACAACGTGTTTATAATATCATTGAAGAGTTAATTGATGAGTACCCTGATGAGTTTACTAAGTCTACCCTCAAGTCCTTTGATAAGTATAAGAAGTCAAGAAAGACTAAGGTTAAGAATAAGTTAAAGAAATTAGCTAAGGAGGCCAAGGAAGCTGAGGAATTGGAAAAGAAAATCAAGAATAAGTATAAGACCGATGATTTACAGAGTATTATAAAGAGAAGGCAAGCCAATAGGTTGGATGATTTAATTAGTAATTTAGAGAGTAAGTATGGAGATAAGAAGGGGAAGAAGAGGGACGTAAGTGACGAGGAGTTTAACAGGATACAGAAAGGATTAAAGAAGAAGAAGACCTAAATGAAAGACTCTTGTCAGCAAAGCGAGCCTGGGTCTTTCTTTATTTTGGTTAGTGTTAAGGTTTTAATTCAGGTGTTTGTGTTTGGTTTTTGGTGGTTGACAGTATCGTGTCATGATGCGATTCAAAACACGTAGCAAATTACCACCGTGGTCGAGCCAACCCATACAGCCAACACGTTCCAGCACCATCAACACCCTTACTATGATTTACCACGTCACCCACATCATAATCTTCAACCTGAGCCTCACCATAACCGCTATCATTCATCATGTTTGTATGGTAAATACACACAGTCAAAACGCGCTTATTTACATTTGATCTATCACATCTCACACCATGAGTGATTACTCTGATTTTGAAGTTAGTGATGTTGTAGCTGATTCACCATCTGAAAATGAATCAGACTTCAATGGATCAGATGACTTTGAACCTCAACCAAAGAAAGTTTCAAAACCAAAACCATCGAAACCTGTGAGTAATGGTAAAAAAGCCCTTAATGATTCTACGAATATCACAGATTTACTCAGTGGGAATGGTGGTACTACTAAGAAATCAAATGCTTCAGAACAGTACCAAAGATTATCACAATTAGAACATATCTTGAAACGTCCCGATACTTATATTGGGTCAGTTGAAAAATCTCCAATGGAAATGTGGTGTTTTGATCAGTCCACTGAACAAATGGTTTTCAAAGAAGTCAATATTGTTCCTGGGTTATATAAGATCTTTGATGAAATCTTAGTCAATGCTGCTGATAATAAAATCAGAGACCCAAGCATGAGGAACATCAAAGTGAAAATTGACCCTGAAAATAATATTATTGAAGTAATGAATGATGGGAAAGGTATACCTGTTGAAATCCATGAAAAGGAGAAAATTTATATCCCTGAATTGATTTTTGGGAACTTATTGACGTCCTCGAATTATGATGATGATGAAAAGAAAGTTACTGGTGGTAGAAATGGATATGGTGCTAAATTATGTAATATTTTCTCCACTGAATTTCAATTAGAAACAGCCGACTTGTCTCATGATAAACTTTATAAACAAACATGGACCAAGAATATGTCGAATGTTTCCAAACCCAAAATCACTAAAATGAAATCACAAAAAGAATTTACTAGAATTACATTCAAACCTGATTTAAGTAAATTTGGTATGGATAGTTTAGACGAAGAAGTGTTATCAGTTTTAAGGAGAAGAGTTTATGATTTATGCGGTACAGTTAAGGATTGTAATATTTATCTTAATGATAGGAAATTGAATATTCGTAACTTCAAGAGTTATGTTGAAATGTATGTTAAAGCCATTAAAGAAAGAAACCCAGATCAAGAAGAAGATGAGGCTAAAAAGTACACCACAATTGTTCATGAAGTGTTTAACGATAAATGGGAAATAGCATTTGCTGTAAGTGATGGAACTTTCAATCAAGTTAGTTTTGTTAATTCAATTGCTACCACTACTGGTGGTACTCATGTTAAATTCGTCAGTGATGCTATCATAAACAAATTAATTGATCAGGTTACAAAAAAAGAAAAAGGAAAGAAGAAGCTAATGATTAGACCTCAAGAAGTTAGAAATAATATGTTCTTATTCATTAATTGTTTAATTGAAAATCCTGCATTTACATCCCAAACCAAAGAACAATTGACTACAAAAACTAGTCAATTCAATTCAAAAGCTGCCGATAAATTAGTTATGAATGATCAGTTTATCACGAGAATTCTTAAAACTTCAATTGTTGATAAAATCAGATCAATTGCTAATGCCAATGAAGATAAAGCTCTTCAAAAGGCTGATGGGTCAAAGAAATCAAGAGTTAAAGGTCAAGTTAAATTGGTTGATGCTAATAAGGCTGGTACTAAAGAAGGTCATAAATGTACATTGATTCTTACAGAAGGAGATTCTGCTTTGTCGTTAGCTGTGGCAGGGTTGGCAGTCATTGGTAGGGATTATTATGGGTGCTTTCCATTAAGAGGTAAGTTGTTAAATGTTAGAGAAGCATCGACTGAACAAGTTAGTAAGAATGCAGAAATCAACGCTTTAAAACAAATTATTGGATTACAACATAAAAAGAAGTATACCGTTGATAATGTTAATACTTTAAGATACGGAAGTATTATGATCATGACAGATCAAGATCAAGATGGGTCTCATATTAAAGGACTTATTATAAATTTCTTGGAATCAAGTTTCCCCGGATTATTAGAAATTCCAGGTTTCTTATTAGAATTCATTACTCCAATTGTAAAGGTTACTGTCAGTCAAAGAGGTGGTGGTAAGAAAGTCATACCTTTCTATACTATGCCCGAATTCGAAGAATGGAGAGATACTGAAGGTACCAGGTGTAGATGGAAACAGAAGTATTACAAAGGGTTAGGTACTTCAACTGATGTTGAAGCCAGACAGTATTTTGCTGCTTTAGATAAACATTTAAAACGATTCCATGCTATACAAGGTAATGATCCTGAATATATTGACTTAGCATTTTCTAAAAAGAAAGCTGATGAACGTAAAGATTGGTTACAGAACTTCCAACCAGGTACTCATCTAGATCCTAACTTACAAGTCATTCCAATTGGAGATTTCATCAATAAAGAATTGATTTTATTTTCAATGGCAGATAATGTTAGATCAATTCCTTCAGTCCTTGATGGGTTTAAACCTGGTCAACGTAAAGTATTATTTGGATGTTTCAAAAGAAACTTAAAGTCTGAAATCAAGGTTGCCCAATTGGCAGGGTACGTTTCTGAACATACAGGGTACCATCATGGAGAACAGAGTTTAGTCCAAACCATTATTGGGTTAGCGCAAAACTTTATTGGGTCTAATAATTTGAACTTATTGAAGCCAAATGGTGCTTTCGGTACAAGAGCTGCAGGTGGTAAAGATTATTCAGCAGCTCGTTATATTTTCACAGAAATCAATGAAATTACTCGTAAGATCTTTAACCCCTTAGATAATGGATTATTAACTTATGTTCAAGAAGATGAACAAACCGTTGAACCTGAATGGTATATACCAATTTTACCAATGGTATTAGTCAATGGAGCTGAAGGGATTGGTACAGGTTGGTCCACTAATATTCCATGTTATAATCCTAAGGATATTGTTGAGAACTTAAAGAAATTAATGAGAAATGAAGAATTGGACGAGCTGATGCCTTGGTATAGAGGATGGGAAGGGGAAATTGAACCTATGGGTAAAGAAAGGTTTAAAGTCAGTGGAAGAATTGAACAAATTGATAACAGTACTTTAGAAATTACCGAGATCCCAATCAAAACTTGGACTAATAATATCAAAGAGTTCCTTATTACTGGATTAGGTAGTGATAAAGTTAAACCATGGATTAAAGATATGGAGGAACAACATGGAATTAATATAAGGTTTATTATCAAGTTGAGTCAAGAAGAGATGCAAAAATCCTTGAAGATTGGATTACTTGAAAGATTTAAATTAGTATCTACTATCAACTTAACTAATATGGTAGCATTTGATCCAAGAGGTAAGATAAAGAAGTATGAATCCCCTTTGGATATCTTAAAGGATTTCTACTATGTAAGATTAGAATATTATCAAAAACGTAAAGATTTCATGACTGATGACTTAACTAATCAATTAACTAAATTAACAGAACAAGCTAGGTTTATTAAAATGATTATTGATAAACAAATAAGTGTCTCGAATAAGAAACGGGCTGAGTTGATTGAGATATTAACAAAATTCCAATTCAAAAGATTTACTAAAGATGGAAAGGTCGCTAAAGATATGGTAGTAGAAGATGAATTAGAAGAAGAAGAAGAACAAGAGTTCGATGTTAGTGAATTGAATATTGGTAATAAGCCTGAGACTGAAGAGAATAAACCTGAAACCATTTATCAGCAATATGATTATTTATTAGGAATGTCGTTATGGTCATTGACTACTGAAAGGTACGAAAGGTTATTAAAACAACGTGATGATAAACAACAAGAGTTGACGATTTTATTACGTAAGTCTGCAAAGGATTTATGGAATGAAGATTTGGATGATTTCTTAGTTGCTTGGGAGAAATTCTTACAATTAGACTTTGAAGCCAGGTCAAGTGTTATACCACTGAAGGGTACCAAGAGAAAGGCTAAGAGGACTACCGAACCAAAGAAGAAACAAAAGACCGAGATTAAGACTGAACCTAAGACCTCAAAGATCTTAGATCCTGTCAAGAAGGAAATCAAACAAGAGTCAACTTCCACACCAATTAAACAACCAACCTTAACTAATTTCTTCTCACCATCGACTAAAGATCCTAAACCAGTTAAAAAAGCACCTAAACCTATTAGTATTTTCAGTGATAGTGAAGATGATGAATTATTAGGATTAACACCCCCAAGGAAAGAAGCCAAATCCAAGCCAAAGATTGAATCTGATGAAGATCTCGAACCAGTTGAAACCCCTAAACCAAGAGTTAGAGAAAAGGTCAAGTATGAAATGGTTAGTGATTTTGAAGAGGAGGAGAGTGAAGAGGAACTCGATAGTGATGGATCATATGAGGAGGATTAGTGTTGTAATTTCAAAATTATGTCACCAATGTAATGAGATGTGGGGTAATGCAATTTATCTATAATTAGCCTATAATTAGCTAGATTAAGTATCTATATATATATATTAGCAGTTATTGCTGACCTTATTACTCTATATTGTCATAGGTGTCTATCGGTATGTGTACCATACATCTACTATACATAAACTTAACATACTCATACATTAAATAAACCATAAATAGAAGCTACACACCTGATTAACTCACCTAAAAGCATAAAGTCTGGAATCTCATGCATAATCTCGTAAAAAATAATCATGCGATTTAACCGTCCATTCAAAACAACTCACTCATAATTCCATACTTCCACCACAATTAGCTCCCAATTATCACCACAATGGAAAACTCCGTAAATTTATGACTAGCCCACCTTTCATTGTTAACGGTGGTCAGATCCTTATTGTTGCCAAACTTTCAAATTTCATTCATAACTAGATCACTCAGGCATCTCAATGATTCTGTCACTTTAAATTATGAGCCCGCCGACCCGCCTTGGAAAAATCGTAAAAATTCGAGGCTCTCCCAAAAATTTGATTTCTTTTCTCAGATTATAAAAGGAGACATCACCACCTGTTTATTTTTTAACTAGAAAATTTACTGTAAATTAGTATAATATATTCAAGTGACACAAACCAAACAAGATGTATAACAATCAATACGTGCCAAATCAGAACTATCAAAATTATCAAAATTTACAATATTCATACCCTAATCCAAGTAGTAATGGGCAAAATGTGAATTTATCAAATTACGAAATCCAATATAAATCCACCAACAATTCCAATCAACTTCAATATCCTCAACAAACACAAACCCAACAACCACAAACACAAGCACAACCACAATCAACTTACCAAACTCAATCATATTCATCTACTCAACAACCTCAATACAATCAAAGTTCACAACAATCAACTTATAATGCAGTTCCAGGCAATGATACTAAGATAACTCAACAAGAAATACAAATGTTGAAACAATTGTTATTAACCGGTGAAAAATATAAATGGAAACAAATCACCAAAGAAATTAATACTTATGCCGCTGAAAAGAATGGTAAAGATGTTATTAAGAATATTAGTCCAACGTTTGTTATCAAACAATATCAAAATTTATTAGGATTACCTAATAATGCTACATACTTTGGGATGTTAGGAAGTTCCTTGCCTTATGTAGTTAATGGTTGGGATTCAATTAACGAAGTAGAGTAATTAGAGTAATTAGAGTAATGATATGACTTATGGCTATTGGTTTATTTTACAGTCCTCACAATCTTCTTTATCGATTTCTTTGTCGTGTTTTTGGTCTTCTTTGTAGTCTCCTTTTTGGTCCTTGGTTTTCACCGTCTCTATACCATCCCCCAGATTTAGTTGAAAATTGTGATATCTATCAATATGACCTAAATTCTCTCCCGGACTTAATTCATCTCTTATCAAAACCTTCAAAAACTTCAGGTCAGGAAACCCGTCATAAAAATAACTTTCTGTTTGTGGTTTATCGGATTTCTTCATTCGTTTTTGATAAATCAATTTCTCTTTATCATCAATGGTTAACCATACTTTGAATATCCCTGGTGGATCTGTTATTGGTTTGACCGATACTTCGTTGATCCTTCCTTCAAATGTCATGAGAAGTTCCTGGAGGTACCATATGGCTCGATTTTGCCATTTACATTTGTTGCAATATTCAATTGTCACTTTGCAGTACATCGATATTCTGTGTGCCCTTAGTCTCACTAATTCTCACGAGCCACCTAGTTCCTTGGCCTCTTGGGCCTCGCTCCCCTCCCTAACGCCATCCCTCTACCTAGTCTCAGTAAATCTAGTTTAGGTAAGAGTCACATCGTATTAATATATATTACAGTATCAATAACGATAGTCTATAAATTCTATAAAACAGTTTTGGCAAAGTAATAGCCAGGAATGGCCCCAATGACAGCCTCTAACCTCGCCATGCTAACCTGGTTCAGCTCAGTTAGAGAGCCATACTCAACCAATCCAAATTATCCTCCTGCAAATACTCCAGATTCAATAAACTATCATCCAATTCATTAATCGAATGCAAATCTTCATTCTTCTTTGTAACCATGGAGCTAGGTGTCGTTGTAGGAGTTTGGTGGATCCCCAACCCAAACAGATTTGAAGCCACAGATGATTGTGTGGATGAAGCTCCACTTCTATTGGGAATAGGTTGAGGAGCAGGTTGGGAAAAACTAGGCACACTCACAGGTCTTTTCTTCTTTGGAGATTTTTTATCATTAACTAAAGAAGTAGGATTCAAATCATCACCATCTTTAACAATCATTTTCTTTGTAGAATTGCTATTCCTTTGACGTTTCTTAATAACGTCAGTTTTTAGACTTAATGGTCTAACCACTCCATGTAATTTGAGGAAAAGTCCACACGCATTACATAATGGCTGTCCTTCAGGGTTACGTCTCCAAAGAGGAGTGGTTTTTGTATGACAGTTTGTACATGAGATGTTATTATCGACCGCATACTTATCCTTTTCTTTTTCTTTTTCCTTTTCAAAGTTTGGATTCAGGGTAACACTGGGTATTGATGTTACTGGTGTGTCGTTTGGGGATTGGGATTTCAATTTCTTAGTGGCAGTTTTGGATCTTTTGAACTTTGGACGTTCAGGTTTGATATCATCGAAGTAACTAGTATCCTCAAATGTTATTGGAGAATTGAAGTTTGTGGGTAATGATGATGATGGAGGGATTGACGATGTGAGGGGTAATGACGAAGATTGTAAATGATGGATTGGAGAGTTTAGATTGGAGTTCAATGAGTTGACAAGTTCGAAATTGTTGATATCTTGAAGGTTCACCACACTATTCTGATGGGAATGTAAATCGAAATTGTAATCATGTTCCACCAATCCATGGTCACTTCTGCGATCAGCTCTATCATCATCAGGTACTTCAAAGTTCATAAAGTCATTGAACTGGTATGATGATATTCGTCCAGTAGGAGCTGACGATAATGGATGAGGGGAATTAATTTGAAACATTGAATTATTGGACTTATTACGTAAATTTGACGTTAAGTTGGATTTAGTAGGGATAGACTTATTTGGGAACTTTGGGTAATTACCAACACCACTAAAACTATTGGAATGGTGTAAATTAAACGTCGAACTGTGGGATTTTTGTGGTGTTACATCTTGAGACTTATGTCCATGCTCTGGTAAATATGTTGGAAACGATGCTGCTATTGTGTCATGATTTTGTAGATTCATAGGGTTATGGAGATTATTAAAGAAATCATTATTCAAATCATCGAAATCAAATTTCTTGTCAATATCCATGTCATCAGGTTTGAACTCATTTTCGAAACTCGTACTATGATCTTGTCCTATCTTCTTAATATGAGCAATGTAATCAAACTCATCAGCTGTAGGATCCGTTTTATCGGGCGATTTCTTATGGGAGTTTATGTACATTAACCTCCAGGTCAAGTTCTCCATCCTTGATTTATATGGTAATGAATCTTTGGCTTTATTATATAATTTCCATAATTGATCAGGTTTCTCCTGTTTCAAGTCATCAATTCCCATTTTCTTTTGTTTTTGTGTTTTTGGGTTTGTCTCTGTATTTCGTGTGCTATGTTCCGTTCTGCCTGTGATACTCTGTACTTTTTATATGTGCTATTCTCTGTGTTATGCTCTGTATTACGACTCTTTTTATACTAAATTAATTCAATACTGTTGAATATCAAATATTAGTCAACTGCGAAATCTCTAACAAAAATTGACCTAATTACGTCCAATACTCCCCAAAATAAACCGTTAAACACGGTGAATTACAACGATTGGGTTTAAAATATCTCCTACAATTGCAGCACATTACTTCATGGTTTGCATAAATACATGTCGTGCGTTGCGAATTTCTTGATAACGCGGTCTGATTGGTTAGAGATTAGATAGCGAAACTTAATCCTACAGGCGTTGACTGGTTCTTAGGTTAGAAATTGGTTTAAGGTGATTAGTTGCGGACATATTCCACGGTCGACATGTCATCAAATTTTAGCCTATTACATGTGTGATTAGCTATTAAAGTTTGATTATCGTTTAAGCCTAGTACTAATCTCATTGTTATCTATTGAAGACGTTGGTCCGGGAATCTCTTTTGATTTCCGGATAAACTTGGTTACGGGACGGGAATTGGTGTAACAGGGTATGAGGTATACATTGGGTTAGCAGGCATTGCATGGAATGGTTGCTGTGTAATTGGTTTGATATGGATTTGAGAATTGTACGCTGAAGTGTCGGTGCACTGGTTTAATCTGCTATATACCGGTGTACTGGTTTATGGGTGATTTTGACGTTGATGTCAAGCCTTACTATGTCAAGTCTTATTATGTCAGCATACCATCTCCGCTTGTGATTCTTTTTTTTTTGACTCTTATTTGTTGGACAACACTTGAATCTCCGTGTTTGTGTATTAACTCATTAACCAACCACTAATTGTGCTCCTTAATAAGCCCCCACAGCACTCGTCCCAGACATTGCCTACTCTATGTCATCGGGTCAAGATCCTCAGATCACTCGCGCTTCCAACTCAATGAGTGGTAATGAAACACTGAATTTACTAACCACGTCCACTAGTTATGGAGCAAACGAAGGCACTGGTGGTGCAATTAAGACCAAGAATGGACTTAGTGCTAATAATGGCAAAGAAAAAGAGAAAGAGTCGGGCAAACTAGGAACTTTTAATGGAGTGTTTGTACCTACATCATTGAACGTTCTATCAATTTTAATGTTCTTAAGATTTGGCTTTATTATAGGCCAATTAGGGATACTAGGATCATTAGGACTTTTGATACTAAGTTATATAATAGACTCGTTAACGGTGATGTCAATTAGTGCTATCGCAACTAATGGTACCGTTAAAGGTGGTGGTGCGTATTATATGATTTCAAGATCATTAGGACCGGAGTTTGGTGGTGCTATTGGGATCATATTCTTCATGGGCCAAATATTGAATAGTGCCTTGAATGTTGTTGGGTTTATTGAACCAATGATGGTGAATTTTGGGAAGACTGATGGAGATTTATTCCCTATTCTTCCATTGGGATACTTCTGGCAATTATTCTATTCCACGTTATTATTGGCTATATGTACGGGGATTGCAATGGTTGGTGCAAATTTAGTATCCAAAGCGGCCTTATGGTTGTTTATTATTTTAATTGTGTCGATTATTTCAATTCCTATTTCAAGTTGTGTGCCTACAGCGTACCATTTGAAGGATATCTCGTACAATATTGTCATAAATTGGCAGGTGATACAGGAGAATCTTTTGCCCCACTTCACAAAAGGTGCTGCAGGTTCAGTACTTGATACACCTGAAACATTCAGGAACTTATTCGGGATTTTCTTCCCTGCAACCTCAGGAATCTTTGCTGGTGCTTCAATGTCGGGATCATTAAAAAACCCTTCAAAATCCATTCCTTTAGGAACTATAAGAGGTTTAATACTTACATTCTGTTTATATGCTGTAGTGATACTATCTATTGGTAGTTCGGTACCAAGACCGGTATTGTACCATGATATCAAAGTCATTCAGTCTGTGAGTTTACAGGGTTATATCATTATACTTGGAGAATTATCTACATCATTATTCTCGGTGATCATGGGACTTGTAGGAGCAGGTGAGCTTTTAATGGCCATTGCCAATGATAAAATCATTCCTGGGCTTTCCTTTGTTTCCACATTCAAAAAACCAATCCATCAGGCTAATAAGAGTAAAAGGTATGCCATATTAGTCACATGGTTTATGGCGCAGATCTTTTTATTTGCAGACATAAATCAAATTGCCGTTTTTGTGACTATGGCATTTTTGATGACATTCATTATCACCAATTTGGCATGTTTCTTATTAAAGATCGGGTCAGCTCCAAACTTTAGACCCAAGTTCAAATATTTCAATATTCATACGGCTTTATTAGGTTTTATTACCGCTATAATTGCTATGTTTATTGTAGATGGGATGTCGGCCAGTATGGTGATCTTATTATTATCAATTTTGTTAATAACCATTCATTATACGACTCCAGTATCAAGATTTGGTGATATTTCTCAATTACTTATTTATCACCAAGTCCGGAAGTATTTACTTAGATTGAAGGTCAATATGAATGTCAAGTACTGGAGACCCCAAATTCTTTTATTATGTGATAATCCCCGAACCGGATGGAATTTGATTGGATTTTGTAACCATTTGAAGAAAGGTGGTCTTTATATCTTAGGACATGTGGTCATACTTAATGATGACACTCTCACTAAAAGCGCCGAAGAAAATGATAGTGAGTTCAGTATGAAAGCTTATAAAGAAGTACAGAAACAGAAGAAAGCATGGGAAAAATTAAGAGATTTAACTAACGTTAAAGCGTTTGTACAAATCGCTTTAGGTCCAACATTACCGTGGGGTGTACGTAACGTCTACCTCGGTTCAGGTCTAGGTGGTATGAGGCCAAATATCACTGTGATAGGGTTTTATGATTTCGTAAAACACGGAATCCAGTTACCTTTACATTCGTTCAAGTCCAAGTCCCAATTTGATAAGTTGCCAACTGATGATTGTCGTCAAGAACAGCAAGTACTGATTAACCAATGGGTCCAAGTGATTGAGGATTTGATTATCATGCAAAGTTCAGCAGCGGTTGCAGGAAACTTCAATAACTTGAACCTACCTAATCTTACAACTAACAAAAGACCATGGTATAAGTGGTCAAGTCCTGAGAATGATACGTCTAATAAGAAGAAGTATATTGATTTGTATCCTATTCAAATGTCCAACATTAATGTTATAGATGGAAAGTCCATATTATCTACCAACTTTGATACTTATAGTTTAATTCTTCAGTTAGGAAGTATCTTGTCAACTGTGCCTGAATGGAAATACACCAATCATGTTTTGAGGATTATTGTATTTGTGGAGAACGAAACAGAGATTCAAGATGAGCGGGCCAGAGTTGAAGATTTCTTATCGACTCTTCGTATAGATGCTAAGTTAAAGACGGTTTGCTTGAATGATAATCAATTGAATTCGTACAATTACATCGTCAAAGGGTTCACTAAGAATTCTACTAATAAAGTCGAGTATGATAAAATTGACAGGATTCTTAAGAATGATCAATGGTGGAAGAATCTTCAGAATACTAGAGAAACTATGGCCAGATTAGAGAAACAAAAATCTCGTAAGAAACAAGTTGATCTTGGTGAAGAAGGCTTAAAGTCTTTGGGATTGACTAAACCAACCATTGCCATAAATGATGAGTTTATTAGGACAAGAAGAGACACGATGAGTAATTTACATGATCAAGGGCTTCTGTTGAGTTTCAACATCAACAGGGGAATTTTACAGGATTTAGAAAGTTCTAGTGATGAAGAAACTGAGACTGAGTTTGAACTTACTCCAAGACAGTCAGTAGTAAATTTGGCCACAGTTTCACCTGGGGTGGGTGATAATACGAAACTAAGTGGCAATACGAAGATTTATGATAAAAGCTTTGACAAACTCCGTAAAGATGATCAAATATCAATCAAATCATCTAGATCCAATTTAAGACCAAATTTCGTTTCAGTTAAAACCCCTCAAGCTCAATTAGTTAATGATGAAGACGAAGATGGGGTAGATGATGACGACTTCAATAAACCATCGATTGGATTTGTGGATGATAAGAAAGAAGATCCTAAACCTGAAGATTACTTCAATCTAAAGAAAAATCCACTAACAAAAGCCAAGAATAGTGGATTAAGGTCACCATCAATTATATCCAATGATGATGGAATTATTCACCAATTAAGAACGCCAAAATTCTTAGCTGTGGATGATAACGATGATATTCCATCAATGAACTCCAGTTTCACGAATTTACCTGAGCTCAATTCTCCAAGAGTCCCCAAATCAGCATCAGCTCATCAGAGATCAGAACTATACAAAAGAGCATCACATCCTCATTCATCATCTTCAGCACCGTCTGGAGCTAATACCGTCACCAGTCATCTTTCCAATGCTCCTTCCATCCAAACTTTAGGTGAAGAAAAACCACTATTCGAAATAGACCAGGACATAAAAGAAGATGATGACCAAATCCTGTTGAAACAATTACAAGCAGAATTGAATGAACTTTCATTCGATAATATTCCAGCTAAAGGTCAACACATTATTTTGAATGAACTTATGAAGTATCATTCACCAAAGTCGCAAACTGAAGTGATATTTTCCACCTTGCCTGTGCCATCATTGAACACTCATTTAGATGATGATGAATCTTTTGATTATGTGAATAATTTGGCAATTTGGTTAAATGAGTTACCACCAGTTATATTATTTAATTCTCAGACTGTGACTGTTACCACAGAGCTTTAGATTCTGAGCCAAGCGGGAGTTTCACTTCCATGTCTTTCATTCAATATTCACATTTTTTAGTTGTGTTTGCATATAGTCATAATAGCATATAGTGTGAAAATAGTGAGATTCTAGTCAAGGCTATATACTCTTTTTTTTTATTTGATTCTGGACGATCATCTAATCTTTTTTGAAAGTTGGAAAGATCTCTAAACCGTTCTGGTCTGCTTCAGAACTCTAGGAACCTCTAATAAACCTGGTTAAAGTCAAAAACCGGGTTTTCACGACCCCTTATTTACCTACCCTTAAATACGACATTGTCGTGTATCATATTTGAAATGCGAAGAGCTTCTCAATATCTACAACAAACAGTAGGTACATTCAAAGTAAAAGGTCATATGACATCTACTAACGATATAGATGAAAAGTTGTTGAAGCGACAACAAAAGTTAAACGAGTGGAAGTTAAAGAAGCAACAGGCACAAACACAGGCACCAAATGAAGGCAATGATGACGTAAAGAAACAAGAACGATTGAAACGTATTGAGGAATGGAAAAAGAAAAGGCTAGGGAAAGGAACAGAAGCCGAAGTTAAGCAACCCACTACTAAACCCCTTATAACCCTTAAGAAGAAAAATAACCTAAAACCTCAAAAAGGGATTAAAAGGTCGGTTTTTGAAGAAGATGAAGAGGTTAATCATAAACCAGTGTTCAAGAAACCAACTTTAAAAGAGGCCAAAGATGACGATAATGAAGAAATAGATCTTGATGAATTTATAAAAGGGCTTGAAAACACATCAAGTAAACTTGTGGTAGAAGTCGAGGAAGAAATAGACGAAGAGAGTGAAGAAGAAGTTGATGACGTGGGGAATCAAATTAAAAAATTACAAGATAAACAAAAAACTCTTGAAGTTATTGATCATTCTAAAGTGAATTACCGTCCTTTCCGTAAACAATTTTATGTTCAACCTAAAGAATTTGATAATTTAACAGTAGAACAGATGAATAAGATTCGTCAAGAATTACATGAAATCTTCGTTAAAGGTGATAATTGTCCTTTGCCAGTGAGTAAATGGTCTCAATTAGGGCTTTCCACAACTTTGATGAAGTCCTTAGAGAGTTTGAATTATGAAAAACCATCCCCTATACAGTGTCAAGCATTACCGGCCATTATGCAAGGAAGAGATATAATTGGAGTTGCAAAGACTGGATCTGGAAAAACTTTAGCTTTTATTCTTCCGATGATACGACATGTACTTGATCAGCCGGATTTACAGCCCAATGATGGTCCTATAGGTGTGATATTAACACCTACAAGGGAATTGGCTGTACAGATCAACAAAGAGTTGGAAAATTTCACTAAATCAACCTATATAAAGTCGTGTTGTTGTTATGGAGGATCAACGATTGAAACCCAAATCGCCGAACTCAAAAAAGGTGTGCATGTGGTTATTGGAACACCAGGAAGAATCATCGACCTATTAGCAGTAAATAGTGGAAGAGTCACTAATTTGAAACGTACAACCTATTTAGTACTTGATGAAGCTGATAGAATGTATGATATGGGGTTTGAACCTCAAGTCAATAAGATCCTATCACAAATCAGGCCCGATAAACAAATGGTTTTATTTTCAGCGACGTTTCCAAAAAAATTAGAACTTTTGGCTAAGAGAAACTTGAGTAATCCTGTTCAAATAATCGTTGGAGGAATTGGAAAAGTTGCTAAGGAAATTGAGCAAAAATTCGAGTTGTTTGAAGATACAGACCAGGAGGAGATCAATAGGAAGAAGTTTCTCAAATTGGTTGAAATTCTTGATAAGTTCAATTCTACAGAGGACAGTGGAAAGACTCTTATATTTGTTGAAAAACAAGATGATGCAGATCAATTAATGGTTCAATTGATTTCAAGTGATTATAACTGTTTATCGATTCATGGGGGAAAGGACCAAATCGATAGAAAGTATGCTATTAAAGAGTTTTCATCCAACAACGGTGCAAATATCCTTATAGCCACATCCATTGCCGCGAGAGGATTGGATGTGAAAAACCTTAATCTAGTTATAAATTATGATGCTCCAAGTCATATCGAAGATTACGTCCATAGAGTTGGACGTACAGGTAGAGCTGGTGCTAAAGGTACTGCTATTACGTTCGTTACGAGTACTCAAGAGCGAGCAATTACAGATTTAGTAAAGTCTATGCATGAAACCGATGAAATCGATAGTAAATTGGTCGAAATCAGTGAAAAGTTCTTAAAGAAAGTCAAACAAGGTAAGGAGAAGTATTCGTTCGGATTTGGAGGTAAAGGTTTAGAACATCTACAACAACAGCGTGATGTCACTAAAGATTTAGAACGTGAAAGTTATAACATGAAAAATCAAGTTAATGTGAAATCCCAAGTTGAAGTTAAAGAATCAACACCTGATGACAATAATCAATTAGAGTCCAACTTACCTGACTTTGAGATAATCGAAGGCAAAGCACCAGAAACCTCAGGTATTGATAAGTCTGAATTCTATTCAAGGATCACCATCAATGATTTACCTAAGCAAACCAGATGGTATGCCGTACAAGGTGATAGTATATCTAAAATCATTGAAACCACTGAAACTTCAATCACTCATAAAGGTCAATATTATCCTCCTAATGCTAAAGTTGGTAAAGATGATCCACCAAAATTGTATTTGTTGGTAGAGGGATACACTAGAAAAGGAGTTGAAGATGCTAATAATATGATCAAGCAAAAGATACTACAAGGGTTACAAAATGAGACCAGTACTGGTAAGTACACGGTTTAGATGTGATGGTACGCAATTTGGCTGTAAAAGTACATGGATTGGGCTTGTAGATAGTTAATGAATAATGATCCCAACAGAGTTTGATGTTCCACTTCCTCTGACTTTCGGGTTCCTCTGATTTTTTTAGTTTAGCATCGTAAACTCCGTTTACCGATCTCATGCGGATGCGGCTCATTTTACCGATGGATAACAACCGTGGGAGTGTGGAGTACTCACTTATATTTATATACATCAATATCCCGTTGAAAATTTTGGATATTTACATCAGAATCCTGCTAATATAAAATGCCATTCAATCCTAAAGATTACGAACACCCTGAATTCAAAGTTGTTGAAATTGAACCGGGATTCATTAACCTTCAATTTAATAACCCAAAGACTTTAAATGCATTTTCTGAAAGTACTTGGAGAGGATACCAACAATTGTTAGAGAAAATCGATCAAGACCCTGATACTAATGTTATACTTATATCTTCATCGATTGAAAAATCATTCACCAGTGGATTGAATTTAAAAGATGCAGCAACTTTAACTTCAAATATGGGTAAGAACGATAAGGAAAAATATGATTTCTTATATAAGCATATTATTGAATTTCAACATGCTATTGGTACTCCAGCCAGAATCAGAACCCCAACTATTGCTTTACTTAATGGAATTTGTTATGGATTAGCCATTGATATCGCTGCAAGCACCTCAATTCGTGTTGCTGTTGAAACTGCTAAATTGTCAATCAGAGAAATCAAAATTGGTATTGTTGCTGATATGGGATCTTTACAAAGATTACCATTGATTGTTGGTAACAAGTCCAAGTTAAACCAATATGCATTAACTGGTGAAATTTTTAACGGTAACGATGCTTTAGAATTAGGTTTAGTTAGTAAAGTGTTCCCTGATTACAAATCTGGTTTAGAATATTGTATTGAATTAGGTCAAGAAATCAATACTAGTGCTCCATGGGCTATCAAAGGTACTAAAGATAGTTTACAATATTTAGCTAATGGTGGTAATGTCAAGCAAGGGTTGTTAAACATTGCTGAGTATAATGCTATCAATATTGGCGGAATCTCTTCCAAGTTTTAAATCCCAAAGTATATAGATTCTTTAGTAAATTCATTTATGTCTTTTCGTAATTGCACTTTTAGCAATGCCTGTGTTGGGAATGTTTTTGAATAGCGCTTTTCATTAACGCTTTCGATTAACGCTTTAGATTAACGCTTTAGATTAACGTCTTTTATAAGAATTTAAGGGGCTTCATCTAAGGAGCAAAGTGAATTATTAAATCTCAACAATGTGACAATGAATTGGCTTCTTGATGATTTGGTCATAGTGCTTTGCTACAGGCTTTTAGAAGGTAGAAACTTCTGCGGGTATCAACATATTTTGCGGTAAAATACATTGTACCCGTCCAACATTAGTATTTGTTCGATTCTTGCTATTAGCTTATTGTTATTCATTCAATTCTCGTTGTTCAAGTCGTAGAACTGAAAATAACGGTTTTGTAGCGCGATATTGATTATACTTTGTACGGTCTCTGTACAGTGTCTGTACTGTGTCTGTACTGTGACTCTAAATCCGAACCGACAATGCGAAAATTTTAACGATGCTTAAATATATAAGAACCAGTAAAAGATTGGTTTCAACTATACCTTATGATAGTCATATAGAAGTACCGTCAATATCAGCCGAAACCACTATACCACAAACACCTAAATCCTCGATTAAAGTTAGCGAATTCATCAAATCAACTCCTTCATCGAGGTTTCTTAAATCAGTTAGTACCGCCCATTTTACATCAATCATAGATAATGATTTAATACTAAAATCACAATTATATAGAGTGGTTGAAACTAGAGACTTTCCATTTCTTCTCAAGTTCCTTATAAACCTTACCAAAAATAAAAAATGGGAAAAAGTCATGAGTCAAGATGAATTAATATATTTCATAGATCAACTTATAGAGTATCAAGTATCGATATTATCACAAAATGCAGTCAACAAGACTCTTAGTAAACAAACTTTGGGTATTAAGTATGAACCTTATGAAGATCAACGAGTTGAAGAACAGTTTGTTGAAACCAGAAAGTTTATCAAAGGTATTAGAGGTATATATAGTAATCTACTTCTAAATGGGGCATCTTCAATTTATATAGGACTGTTGAGGAAGAAAATGCATCTTGATAAGTTCGGGTATAATATGAAGTTAGGAGATTATGAAAACTTAATAACCTTGGAATATAATAACAACAAATTCGATTTGGTGAATAAATGGTTCGAAAGATTAAATGCTAATGGTATACCAATGAGTAATAAATTATGGGACATATTATTCAAAATGAATGGTTCTGACCCAAGACACTGGAATTCCCTTATTTATGTATTTTATTCCAAGACTAAGAAACCTAAAGCTACTAATTATTATCATAGACATGGGTATACTAAAGTTTTGAATGACTTTATGAACCAAGGTGGGAAATTAGATGATCAATTATGTAATATAATCTATGCATTAGGAAGCGATGGGAAAATAGATGAAATTTATAAGATCGTACATGCTAAATACGGTATACAAGGTACTGCTAAAGTATCTGAAAACACTACAGAACCAACCTTGGATATCATAAATGCAATAGTCGTATCCTTATCATATAACAATCAATTTTCCGAAGCCATGGCATTAATCAACACGTTTCAAAAATATTACAATTTGGATTTCACTGTCAAATCAATGTTTTGGGATAATCTAATGAAATGGAGTGATTTGACCACAAGGTACAAGAAGAATCACACATTAGCATATTTTATCAAGACATATAATCCCAAGGTCAAATCCAGTGGATACAAAGATCTTTTGAATGATCCAGAATTTGATTATGAAAAGTATATGACATTCTTAAATGATATAAAAGCCGCAAGAAGTAATTTAGTTAAACAAGTTTGGAATTTGTATCAAACTACCAATGGGAAATATTCGGCTATACCCTATTCTATTTACACCAATGTTTTGAAAGAATTACAAGATGAATCTGGAATTTATGATCTTTTAGGACAATTATATAAAGATTATATGTCAGTAAATGTTTCACCTAAATCATTTAATAAGGCTTATAACATACTTAATGATATGGATGATTCTATTGTGAGGTTATATTCCAGAAACTTACGTAACTTGATAAATTTAGTGTTCAAGAATAACAGAATAAAGGAAATCCCATTGATAATAAATGAATGGAGTTTGAACGATGATATGGTAAACTATTTCACCAAGTATTATCATGAAAAGCTACCAATATATGAGAAATATCATGAAGTAAAGAGAGGTGATGAAATGTTGAGAAATTCTCAAGAGGACAAGGACGACTTTTTAGAGTTATTTTAATATAGAAACCTTCTTATGCCCTGTAATCCTCTTCAAACACTGCGTTGAACATGGTCTCGTTTCTGAGTACTCAGTAAAGAGAGCCTCACTTAACCCGCACAACGGCCAGCAAAATCGAAAATTCGCGGTGAAAAAGATACGTAACTTCGACGATGTCAGATAGTTTTGAAAAAATTACAGAAGTTCCTTTGGAATTCTTTAAAGATGGAACAGCTTTTGTTAAAAGATGTCAAAAACCTGACAAAAAAGGTATGTAAGAATTTAGAGATTTTTCCGATGATGGAAATAATGTTGACGTGGCAAATTAGTGGACATGGGTGAGAATGTTGATTTTTGGTTTTTTGAGTAAGTACGTTTAGGGACCAGGGATGATTGTAAGAAGAGTTCTAGGAGTTGTGTTCATGTTAGAGAAACAGAATGAGTCACTTGTATAATAGAAAATTGGTACAGTTGGTGAAGAATTGAGTGGATTTTTTGAGCTCTCAGAAATGATACTATAACTTCAAATGAAACTCCGAAACAAGAACCCCAAGCAAGATCTGGAACATCATCCATTATTTAAGCTACAATTCAACCAGATGAAAAGTTCCGTGTCAAAATATCCACGTCTGCCTCCACAACTTCCTCCAAATAGGATAATACTAACAATAGAATACTTCAAAATCATTAGAGCTGTAGGTATTGGTTTTATTATGATGGGTGTTGTTGGATATGCTGTCAAATTATTACATATCCCAATCAGATACTTAATAGTTTAATATATGTGATTACTGAATACTCTAGCTCTAGTAAAATCTCACAGAAAATCATCGCAAAAATCAATCTCATCTCATGTCAAAGTTAGTGAAAGCACTTGCTTCAACACATGAAGAAACAAGAGACGAAGCCATACAATCCCTTGATAAATATATAACCTTAAACCTTCCTAAACTTTCAACTTTGGACCTTCAAAAATTATGGAAAGGGATTTACTATGCAGTTTGGTTATGTGATGGAGGTGAGAATCAAGATAACTTAACGAAACAAATTGGTCAAATAATAAATAAATCGAATTATAAACCAGCTGATTGGATCAAAGCCAATAGTACATTTTGGGATATCATAATAAAGGAATGGGAAGATATCGACCAATGGAGAATGGATAAATATTATTTATTATTAAGAAGAGTATTGAACCATAATTTCAAATATTTAAATGCTAAGAAGTGGAATGTTAAGATTGTTAGAGAATTCAATCTGATGATAACAAAACCATTATCAATTACCAAGAATTACGCCATACCATACCATTTATGTGATATCTATTTAGATGAATTAGAAGAGTTTGAGGACGTACCAGAAGTAATATTGGACAGCTTCAAACAGGTGAAGAAGAATAGTAAATTGAGAACATTGAGGGACAAAATAACTGAAGATGTTTTAGAGGATGAAAGATCTAAAAAGAGATGGGGCGATGAAGAGGAGGAGAAGGAAGAAAGTGAAGAGGAAGAAGAATGGACTGGTTTCTAGTCGTGTGTAGATAATAGATAAGAATCATAGTGTTTCGAATCTCTTAGTTGATTCCCCAGTAACTGAAAAAGGCAGTATTGAACTGTCAACGTAACTAGAGAATAAACCTGACTTAGTAGAGACTAAATGGGAAGTGGGACAGGACTAAACTCGCTCGCTCGTTTATGTCCCAAATACCTAAATTCATAGAAAACGTACCTTGGTACAAAGAAGGCAACAAGGAAGAACTTAAAGATCATAGTTACTCCCAAACAGGTAAAGGCTTCAATGAAACAAACTACGACTCCAAACGTGACAATTACGATAATTTCGATATAACCTACAACCAGCACCAAGAAGATGATGAAGTCAGTAGTGAAGACACGGATTTTGAATTGGAATGTCAAGAATTAAATATCAAAAAGTCAGATCTTAAAAACAACAACAAACAAGATAAAGCTGAGAAACTATTAAGAGATCGTAAAGATTTGCCTGAATACATCAAGAAGATTAGAACTAGTGTTGGACCTTCGACTTGAAAATTGAAAGATGAGCAAAATCATGTGACAATATCACATGACCATCACCACCTGACGCTATGCCCAGAAGTTAAAAATAAATTTGGACAAGAAAAAAAAAATAATTGTCGAATTGTCGTGTGAGAAAATGACTGCAAAAAGTCGTAAGTGATACTGGACCCCACGTGTAAGTCAAGGAATCAATACGATTAGTAAATACTCGTGTGACACTTAATTAATAGAGGAATTGCATCGTGTGTACTTTAATAAATGATGCACATGGTTCTTGAGATAATGGAATTACATTTAGCAAACACATGGATGATTGACAGTAAAATGTAATGTAAGATAACCCACATGAAATGTAAAACGGATAAATAGAGTTTGCATTTATTAGGGGTGTCAATTAATTGACAACTGATAATGAGATGATTGCAGCCGTTGACATCTTGAACGTTTATACATTAACGTCGACTCTCAATTAAATGTACAGCTATCCTACGTCTATACTATACCTCTACACTAAATAACCACTAGCAAATAAGGTTTAAACCGACATCGAATACTAAGAAAAATTATTTAACCCTTTGACATAAGAATAAGCCACTTGAAAGGTCTTGGGACTCATGTCTCAACCTTCACCACGTTTGAGCTAAATTATAAATATAAATTAAAATCCTTTTAGTCCGATATTTTTTTACCGTATAATAAGATATTGTATTATAAGTTATTTATAAAACACTAATATAACCCGTAGAAATCTGTGAACCTATTAAAATCATAGAGTATAGAATAATAGACACAAGATGAATTATAATTTACCAAAACCACCAGTTTTAAAGACTACTATAATTCAATTAAATAAAGATTTAGATCAAGATAATGGTAATTTTGAAATTTTATCTAATGAATATAATAATAATGAAGAAAGTTCGTCGATCACAAGCAGTCCAAATTTAAATTCAAATAGTACTCCCAAAAAACGGAGAAGATCAAATTCTAATGTTAATCAAGAAGAATTAGCTAAACGGAAATTTGAAACCAAACAATTACATTCTATAATAGAGAAAAGAAGAAGAATCAAGATAAATCGTGAATTTGAAGCTCTTAAATATTTAATTCCTGCTTGTAGAGATACTAATACCACAACCAACCCAAATAACAAATCTAGTAATTCAACTAATAATTCTAAAATTGATGGGATGTATAAATTAACTATATTGAAATCATCAGTTGAATACATTCTTTATTTGCACCATTTAATCGAAAAACAGCTGCAAATAATTTCGAATTTAGATCCAGAATTTCAATTTGATACGAGTTTTACCAGGAGTCCTTTGAATGTTAATGAATATAGAAATATCGATAAGGAATTCAATTTCAAAGCATTAGTTGATGATATAGAATCTGATAATAAGGAAGATATCAAAGAAGATAATGATTCAAATGGTGCGAGTATAGATAGTGATGAAGAGTTAGGTTCTTTTCAGTTGCCTAGTCCAATCATAACTCCAGACATGCCACCAAATAAATTCAAATATAATTCAAAATTTCAGTTACCTGATCCGGCATTATCATTACCCAAGAAGAAATATTTTAAAAGTCTACCAAAGGATATGATAATAAATGAAGATGATGAAGAGAATGCTTCAAAGACGTTGTTAAGTTTGAGGAAGAGTTCTATTGATAATTTGTTGAATTAATGTATGACCCCCTATCTTTCTTTTCCTCTACCCCATCTTTCTTCATATCTTATTCCCCTATCTCCTCCTTCAATTATTAGTGCCTCTTACTAAAAAGAGTTTTCAAAAAGCAGAAATCACAAATAAATGCTATATGCTATTATACAATGATAAACCTATATGATCTTGAACCCTTGATGCTCAGGAGGTTCAATGCAACTTCCTTCCCTCTAGTCAGGAAGTTAAAGATTGAGTAATCCATTCTCAATCAAATACTCTACGTATTCATCAACTAAACTTGGCCAACTACTCATTTCATCATACCCACTAAATCCTACAGGATCAGGTAAAACGATTTCCTTCAAAAACTGATAAAACATACTGAACGTATCATTGGAAAGATTCTTCTTAGTTACACGTATAAACTCATACCATTGATCAAGTCTTTTCTTTACATCTTCACTTAACTCAATATGATTAAATATTAATGTCCAATACTCTATCAATAATTCATAATTCAAAAGCTTTTGATTAGGTTGTTCAAGTAAAAAATTAAATAAATATTCATATACTGGTTGAAATTCATCGAACAGTTTATACTTTTCAGCTAATTGGTCTATATATGATGCCATTTCATTAGTAGTGTGGACTTTAACAAGGGACCAATTGTTAATGAACTTATCCTTCAAGAAAACTCCCATTCTTGGAGACTCTAAGAAATAACAAAGGATTAAACTCTTGATGTCTTCGGGCTCGATATTTAAATCTTGTAAATATTCAATAGTACCATCTATACCAATTTCCGTAGGTGATTCTTTATATTTATTGAATAGAGTGACTAGATTAGGATTTCTTTGTTTGGACAAGTAATCATCAACAGCTAGCTCGAGGTTGTAATTGTGTTTGCTAAGGTACTTAATGGCCGTTGGCTTTGTGACACCAGTAATGTCAATAAATGATGTTATAGCTTGGTGATTCATGGCGAGCTGACAGAAAGCGAGCGTATACACACTGATTTATACAGATCATATTTGAAATAATTAACACAGAGAGGTGGAAAAATTGTAGTACACAAACACATTCATTTAACTCAAATACAATTTGAATTTGGTACCAGAAACAAAACACAAACACACTAAAATTACACACAAACACAAATCATAATCAGTACCTATCATATATACACAAATACACAACGCGATGTTATCAACAGATATAATAAACTCGATAATACCCACACAAACGTTATCGACTTTACATGGAGGGGAAATTGAAAATGATGTTCAGATAGTTCTTGAATGGATAAAATTTTCACCGCCCATAGTCGAACCAACGCCAAGGATCAAGTCTGGTATTAGATCTATACTTAAAGATGAATCAAATCAAATTGATTTCGTGATATTATTGAACAATTCTATTAATGAGTATTGGCATGAACATTTATTGAATACCCAAACAGATTTCGAAACCGTGATCGATATTTTGATCAAGTATACCGAGTACTATGATGAATTATTAAAGTATTTGAATCTCACCCAGATGAATCAGAATTTGTTTATACGAAACCTCAATCAGAATTTCAAACAATTGTACGAAACCACAAAGTTCCAAGATGATTTAAAACACTTTTTTCAATTGAAATTGTTTACTATTAGTCAGTCTGACTTTATAAAAATCCTCAAGCTATTCGATAAGATATGTCTTATAAACGAATTAGTGCAGATCCTTATAAATATCATAATCACTCATGTTAAACAGTTTATCATAAAACAGTGTCAGGAATGGAATAGTTCGGTCTTGCCAAAGATCAATCAATGGTTAAAGATTCAATTGTACCCTAACTTTAAGTTGATACTCAAGTTTTTGAATCCTTCTTTAGACTACTTCAATGATCTTCTAAAGATTGCATACAATGAGTTGGTTAGTTTGAGATCTAATCAGATCTTTGATATTGTACTTAATTACCCGAAGTCAGAGATTTCACTCTTGGAATTACATACCAGTTTGAATTATAAACCAATCAAAACTCCATCCACTAACTTTGAATTTCAACGTAACAAGTTAGTAGAGATTTTTTTGAATAATTGTGAAGTTAGGTTACTTAATAGTGGTATAAATACAATCAATTTGGTAAAGATTTATATCAGAATCATCAAATCATTCTTAATCATTGACCCTAAAGGTGTGTTGTTAGATAAAGTTATCAGGCCTATAAGAAAGTATCTCAAAACCCGTGATGATATAATTCAGAAATTGGTTATAGGACTCATAGATGACACCTCTAAAAATCCATTATTTGAGTTGAATAAAGAGTTATCTAAACTGGGTGAGAATTTAATTAGAATTAAAGATGATTATGATTTGAATTGGGTCCCTGATCCTATTGATGCCTTAGCTGATTTCAAGAAACATCGAATAAACGATATAATTGAGAGTTTGATATCGATCTTTGATAATAAAGAAGTCTTCATAAACGAATTTACTAAAATATTTGGAATGAAATTATTAAAATTGAATGAACTTCAGGATACTTCTACAACCGCTGAACTTACAAAGATTCTTAAATTTATCAAACTTTTGAAACTTCGGTTTGGGAAGAATGAATTCTTCAGTTTAGATATAATGATTCAAGATATTCTAAATTCTAAGAAATTACTACCAAACTTTAATTGTTTAGTTATTTCATATTTATATTGGAATGATGTGGTTGATGATGATTCTGACTGGACAATTCATCCTTTATTAGTCGACCAGTTTCAACAGTATAATGAGAAGTTCAAAGATTCGAACTATAATCGATACTTGAAGTTGTTGCCAAATTTGTCCAAAGTTAGATTAAGATTATTGGGAAGAGAATTCTTGGTGGGAGTTGATAAAGCATCAATCATATCTTGCTTTGATGGTGTTAATGGGTTGAGTGTGAAGAAGATATGTGAAGCTTTGGGGATGAGTGAGTATATGGCAAGACAGGGCTTAAAGTATTGGGTTGATGAGGATGTTTTAGTGGAAGTGGGAGAGTCTTATATAGTGAATGAATAACCAACTGAGAAAAGCGAAGTTGGTGGCTCGATTGGGTTTATTTTTTCTTTTTACTATACCGTTTAATAATCTACAAACATTATACATAAATTGAGTGACATCGTTAACATAACTAACATTTACATCCCGCCTTGGTATGATTAGTTTATGTCGTTTACACTCTTTGCAATCTCAACACCTGCAACCTTCTGTTGATAACTAGAGCTTGGCTGTAACCTCCTCGTGCTTTTTACCTCATCAATAGAGTAGCCTGGGATCTTAATATTCCAATTTCTTTCTAAGTGTAACTGAACATCCTTAACATCAATAGTCTCAACTTTTCTGTGTTTAGCCAATCTACAAGCAAATCCAGTAACACTAGTAATAAATTCATCGGCCAAGTCTAATAACAACTCTTCAACATCACCATCAATTGTCGTCTTACCATCCCCTTCATCACTACCAATGGTATTAACTAATTCACTTAATTTCCTCTTACTTAAAACTCTACCTCCATTATCAGGTAAAGTGTTACCAGTGTTAGTTAACTCATAGCTTGGGAGTTTATATAAAGCAGGAGTACCAAGAGTTTGGCCTAAACCATTAGCAACACCCCCCAGTAAGGTTGGTCTGATATTATTACCATTAGGCCTCATTGGTACAGGCTGTGGAGGTTTAACATTAACTGAAGCGGAAATAGGGTACGATGGCACGGCTGTCTTTGTGATTCCAGTTAAATTAACTTGACTATTGGTTTTACTTGGTGACTTATCGGTGGCAGAAGGTGGAGGTTGGGAAGGTTCCTGATTAGCATTTGCACCCAGTGCCATTGATGCATTAGTGGCAGCAACACCAGCAGCTCCAGGAGCAGGTGTTGAAGCATTAGCAGTAGCAGTGGTAGTTGGTCCAGCGGTAGCAGTAGCTCCACTCATGGTTGGACCACCTTGATTCATTTGACTACTTGGTCCACTACTAGCATTCCCTTGATTGAATTGTGGTCCTTGATTCTTATTCTTAGCCTGCTCAAGTAATTGGTTTTTCATATAAAATGCAAATTTCTGATACCTCGTATACTTTCCTTTAAGTTCAGTCAATTGTGATTCAATTTGATTAATTTGTTCAGGGGTCAAATTGTAACTTTTCTTGTTGTTAGTCAATTGCTGTATACGTCTTTCGAATTCTCCTAATCTGGCTTTGACTTGGTTGAAGTTCTCTACAGTTATAGCATTAGCTGGTAAAGCAAGTCCACCAGAACCTGATCCAGCTCCAGTTGCTGCACTAGAACCAGTACCAGACCCACTACTATTAGGGCCGGCACTATTAGGTCCAGCCACAGGACTTTGTTGACGTGCTAATGGCGTACTACCAGGAACTTGACCTTGTCCTTGTGATGATCCTTGAGATTGCGAATAACTATTAGCTCCTTGACGTGTTACTGGGCTTCCCATCATTGGTGACCCACTAGGTGTACCGATATTGACTTGATTGTTCTGAACTTGATTGGTTTGGCCTTGATTCTGGGCTGCTAGTTTGGCCTTTTGTTGAGCTTGATAATTAAGTAAGATTTGTTTGATGGACTCAGCTTTGGCATAATGGGCCTGGGCTTTGGCTTGATCATTCCCTGCGGCCTTGGCTAATTCCACCTCATTTTTCAATGCTTGGACTAATTGATTGGCCTGACTTGGTTGGATTTGAATTGGTTTTCCTGCTCTATTAGGTCTTTGGGACATGTTGTTGAAAATTTCGCACAGAGACTTTGAGGTACCGTTAGGTACCGAGAGCGAGAGGTCGCTGTGAGAGCTCCCTAGATAACATAGCACTGCATACTACATAATGATGAATGTCTATAAGTAATTTATGTCTATAAATATCTATGAATGCATGTGTGTTAATTTCATAACTATGCCGAAAACTATTAATGTCTGGAACTAAATTCTATGCTAGTCCATGCACTTGTAGGGACTAGGCAAAACACCTCTCTACACTTCTCCCATCATTTCCCCACCAATTAGGCATTTCAAACTTATATATCAACGAGAATATCAAAAAAATCATCAAAACCGATAAACTGTACCCCGTATCAAACGCTGCAGCCAATATATAATTATAATTCTTCCATAATTGGTGATGATACTTGAATATATAAAACATCGTAACTGTTCCACCAATGAACTTTGAAAGTCCTCCAGTAGATAAATTCCCATGGAATTGACTCATATTGGAAAAGAACACCGTAGTGTTCCAATAATTAAACCCAAAGTTGGGATACTTCCTATGGAGGTAAAATAATGCTAATGGTGCAGCTAATCCTGCTGCAAAACCTAAGGGAAGTAGAGGATAATTTTGGAACAATTTCAGGGGGCCTAGAACAACATACTGTATAGCATTAGTATGAATCAGTTCAATCTCTTGACCAGTCCATTGGTTTAAAGGGTCTCTAAGGATTCCTTTCAAGTAATCGGATTTAGTCAGAAGCACCCAATGCAAGGCGAGGTAGTTGATAGGAACACCAATCAATTCCCCATAAATTTGGGCCCAGAAAACTTGTTTTGGTGGTAAATGAATATAGAACCCAAGTTTAAGACTTTGAAGATGGTACTGAGCTCTGTACCATGCATCACCAGCGATAGACCCAAATACGGACCCAGAAGCCGGATGTACTTGGAGGTTCTCTACAAGGTACCCATAGAAAAGTTCATTAAATGTTCCTATAGGTAATTGAAAGTTCAGAAGGGCATATAACCAAGCCAATGGGGTGACAATAATTGATCCTAAGACTAACCCAATAATACAACAAAACCATGGCATGAACATTTGACCTGAAAGGAGGATAACACTAAGTGTACCAAACGAAATTAGGAATAATATGATGTACCAAGATGGAGGGATTCTTTCGTATTTTCTACTCATTTTATTAAGTCTATCATTGAATTGATGATTCAAAGGTTGATCTGAGGAAAATCTATCCCAGGATGATTTCAATTGGTCGAATCCAAACGCTAATACCCACACAATTCCACTAACATAAGCAGCATAATCAAAGAAAACGTTCCATAATCTTTGTGCTCCGAGATAAGCAGGTCCATACACTTCATAGGCTGTAGCATTGAACTTTAAATCATATGTGAGTAATTCATTTGTAGGGTACTTATCACCATTAGCCATAAATATCGAATTCGACATCAATCCTGCTTTAAAGTCGACAAGACTCGTGAATTTGACTAACGGAATAAGAATCCAAGTACTAACCACAAATGCAATAAATTGAATAACTTGAATCCAGTATGGATAGATCATTATGTTTGACGTAATATTGGCCCAGTCTAAAGTAAAATTCAAGAAACCCATCCCACCCATACCACTGCCTATAAAGTTCAATGTCTTATTAAATGGTGCAATCCAACAAAGAACTGCTAACGAAGATAACATCGGGAATGCAAACTCAGGTAAAAATTGCCAAGCTGTAACTCCGGCTAGTACAACAAAGAAGATCTTCATTTGATGTTTCTCCAACGTCTTATTTCCTTGGTTATCCTGAGATTTAAATAGCGTGGTCTGCATTAATGCTTGGGGCCATATAAACTGAGGATCATAAAGTAATACATTCTTTGCAATAGCTGCATATGCATAACCTACAAACACAATAGCCAACATGAACGCTATAGCCGTAATAGGATGAACTTTATCATTAAAATGTAATTGAGCCAAGGAGATCCCATTTGTGGCTAAATTCCCTGTTGCTCCACTATTCGCAGTAATTGTAAGCAAAGCAGTTTCTTTAATTGTCCATGGCCCCGGGTTTAAATTGAGCTTCACAAACTTTAAATCCACCGTCCTAGCCGGTAGTACTCTTGCCAACCATTTTCCACACCAATGGCCTGCAATTTGCACGAAAAAAATTGAGTATAATGCAGATGTGGTCCTATATGAATTCATAGTATCAATAAAAGCCCCAGGTATAATGAATATCAATGATAAAATGAAGTACCTAAATGTGGCCACCGGTATTGTAGGATCATCTTCTAACGGCACGATTTCTCTAACCACTTGTGGTAAGGTAATTAAGTCATCATCGTCAGATTCTGACTGTAAAAGAGGTTGAGATTCCATAGCAAAAGTGCGGCTTCATTTACAGCTCAAGATCGTTTCGAAAGTCGGCAAAAAAGTCTTAAAAAACTACGGCTTCTGCTCGGTTAGATCTAATCTACTTATGTTATGCTAATGCTGTTATTTGGTCTATAAGTCTATAAATGGGTGGTTGTATACAGAGTTGGGATACCTACTTGAGGAGATCTTCAACTATGGATAAAATTTCCCTGTTCTTATCACCACTTAAAATCGAATCAATGCTGGTATCCAATAAATCTCGCAAGTATTTGATCAATACAGCGTTCTTACACCACGTACGAATGGTGATCCACTTATCGATTATGATCCCTGGTACAACACCATTACCTAAATCGTAATCAATGCTACCACCAAATAAGATCACAGAAATCGGAGTAGTTGGAGTGACTTCATTTATATACAACTTTGTAGTCTCATGAGAATTTCCGTACACTATGAATGGATGTTTTGTAGATAAGGCTTGTAACATTGGTGTTAAATCGAGTTTATCTCCTTCCTTATAATCTACAGCAACCGAAGGAGTATCAGTTTTGAACATTGATGAAGATGGGTGCAAAAATACTCTGGTCACTTTATTTTCTTCCATTTGATTAATATAATACTTTGTCAATCTTGCATCCGGATCAACTTCAATTGACCCAGAAGAACTTGCAAAGTATTTTGGATTTGGGTGTTGAACTTTAGATATGTTAGGGTAATAACTAGATGTAAGAATAGCTTGTAAGATTCCGAAATTTCCTTCGTTTCTCATATCACTAGGCAACTTTAAGTCAGAAATAACGTTCTGGTACTGGACTTTTGTACTTATAATATCCTTAACCACTCTATATGATAGGTTATGCTCTTTTATAAACTTTGAAGGATTTGATGATTTTGTAAATGCTTTCATAATATTCATGAGTCCAATAATATCACCATTTTCTTTACTGTACAGTGTTAAAATCAGTTTGTTTATGTCCCTGAACTCTTGAGATTTAAGGAATGGAGTACCGATACTCTTGATACTGGCTATCATCAAACAACTTTCCAAACACCCGAAAAGACATCCAAGAATAAGTAACTTTCCCATGTTCAAGTCCATAGGCAAGAGTGACACGTATTTCCCAAGATTGGTGAGTTGATGGTTATCAAGACACCCAATTTGTTCGAGGTACTTTTCACTAGACTCGACTCTCTCAGAACTAGGAGGATCAACACCTTGGGATAAGAACTTAGGAACATTATTTACTCCCATAGACTTGATCATAAGGTACATATTATTGATACTTGCACGTTTGATTTCAGGAATTGGTTCCTTGGGTAAGTTGTCAAACGTCTCTTCAGTATATAAACGGTAACAATCACCCGAATTCACCCTCCCCGCTCTACCTCTTCTCTGTTGTGCCTCAGCTTGTGAACACCAGTCTTCTACCAACTTTGTACTATTAGTTTGGTGATCGAAGTACATGGTCTTTACTCTTCCAGTATCAATGACTACAGTACAGTCAGGGATAGTAATAGATGTTTCTGCAACATTTGTAGATACCACTATCTTCGTAATTCCTCTAGGAGGGTCTTGGAACACTCTGGTCTGTTCTTTTGACGAAAGACCTGAATGCAAAGGTAAGACTAGCGTTTTAGGAAACGTTAGCCGTTTAACAAGTTGAGTTATTTCATAGATTCCTGGTAAAAACACCAAGATCGACCCTTGCTGATTTTTTTCCATCAAATGCTTACATAATTGAGTTAAAAGATCGTAATTAATTTGACCGGATTTGAAGAATTGTGAATCAGTCCTGGGAGTAACCACTTGTCCGTTGATTTCCATCTTATAATCCAATTCTTCAATGATATCATCAAGGTAAATATTTTCTACTGGGAAAGTTCTTCCTTCTATATGAATATGATCTAGATTAATACCAAAGAATTGGTCAAATTTAGACTTTTCAACTGTAGCACTCATGAGTATGACTGTCAACTTGGGAAACTTCTTCTTTAAGTTTTTGAGAAGAATTAAAAGGAAGTCAACATCAAGTGATCTCTCATGAACTTCATCAATAACCACATACTTTAATTGACGTAACATTGATTCTTGCCCATTGAGAAGTCTTATAAGAACCCCAGTAGTTACAAAAATAGCTCTAGTTACATCACTGGTTTTAGTCTCTCCCCTAATCATGTACCCGATTTCATTCCCTGCATCGTCAAACCTTTCGAAACTGACCCTTTCAGCTAACCCTAAGGCACTAATTCTTCTAGGCTGACTACACATGATTAAACTGTCATAGTCACTGTTTTTATAAAGATCATCAAGAAGGAATTGGATCACTTGTGTAGACTTACCACTCCCCGTTTCTCCTGTGACTAAGATCACCTGATGTTTACAATTCTTTATAAGACTAAGAAGATCCTGTTGTTTATTCCAAGCTGGTAATTGATGACGACCAGCTTCACGTTTTTGAAAATCAGAGTGCTGAGTTCGGGTCTCATAAGAACTCTTTATTTCGTCTTTATTCACTTTGAATTTACGTCTGTTATTGGAGAATTTTACAGCCAGCGATGAAATAGTCTTTGTTGGGGCGACATATAATGGGCCAGGATTTTCTATTAAATTCTGCCATTCTTCATTCAAGTAATCAATGATAGTGAACATATACCCCATACCTAGGTACTGGTTATTCTTAAGGTAAAACAAACAACTTTTTACTATGTGGAGCTTAACGTAATTGGGAATGTTATTAAGGATATGAATCCCTGGAACGCTGTAAGGATAGTTGAATGGTTTATAGATCTTGATTTGGTAGTTCTTCATAGTAATGTGTGCTTGAGTAGAAGTGTACTCGATTTTATAGTCCATAGATTTTATACTTTCGAGTTCATCTGTCCAGTCAGATTCTTCGGTATTTGCTTCTTCTTCTGATTCTTCGTCTAATAATGATTTGGAAAGACCGATTGCCACATCATGTTCGTTGCCTAACTTCTGCCACACTTCTAAGATTTCGTCGTAATTGAACCCACTTTGACTTAAATTTTTTAGATTCTTCTCCAACTCCCAGTCTTTATGTATTTTTACTTTAAAAGTTGAATTGTAGTTCGATTTGATCAAAAACTTCGGCAAATCGTCTTCAGGTAAGTAAAAGATTAACCATTCCAAAGCCTTGGTGAACTCACTTGTATACTGCAAACATTCACTTACATGGTTAGATTTAAATCCAAGTTTTATTAATAACTGTTTGAGATTTTGATCGCTATTGACATCCTTATCCCAGGTTTTATAGGTTTTTACAGCGTTTTCAATACGTATACGATCATGAGTATCAACATCGAATATTGGTGAGGTGTCCCATACTTTACTATGAATTCTTTTGCTGGTCTCCTTTTGATCCTGTTGGTCTTTTATCTCTTTAACTACTGATCTATCAACAATTGCCCCCAGTTTGATCTTCTCTTGAACTTTCTCTCTCTCCTTTTCACGTTGTTTCTGAGATTCTTGGTGATTTAAATATGCTTGAAATGGATCAGCATTATAGATCAAATCACCATCCCTTCCGTTCCTCTCAGTTTCCAATTCATCCCAGTAGTCCTTAAACACATTTGGCAATACCATTTTCATGTTCTTCTTATAATTCAATCTATGTAACACGTAGGTAGCTGCAAAATGTTTTGATTCAACGGCCGTAGGTTTTGGTCTTTTTGCATTAAATCGTACTACCACCGGTTCTCTGGTCTTAGGATTGATCCAGCTTAATGTTATTACTGTGGTGATTCCATCCTTGCCCTGTTTAGTATCAACTCTGGGCTTTCCCCATTTTTGTTTCTGACATTGTTCATTGAGTAACGTAAGTGGTAATTTCCCGGTCCATCCAAAGTTCTCGCCAATGCTTAACCCACGGTTTGGTTTATCTTTATCAATTGGTTTTTCTTCGGGTTTATCTTTTTTCTTTTTATCCGATTTATCGGATTTCGGCTTCTTTTCATCAAACTTGTTGACTTTCTTAGCCATTGATGCGATGAGTGTTTCAGATTACGAGACGGATATAAGCCGTGAGAATTTAAACGAGACAAAATTCACCCACAAATTTAAGACACAAAAATAGAGATAAAAATAGGCACAAAAAAAGAGGGACAAAACTCACACTATGAAAAGCCTAATCAGTCCAACCATAGGATAATTATAAAATGTGCATGAGAATAATTTCATTGAGTTTTTACGTTTGATAAGATTTTCAACGTGTTGAAATAAGGTTATTGACTGCCGATTACGTTACCGGTGATCTCAACCTACCACATCATCACCATCAACCACATCAAATCAAATCAAGTTAATTCAAAATCCACCACAATAATTGCATAAACCACAATTTCGGTCGTAAACCTTACCAGAAATAGAAGCGATGCGACATTCAGTCGTATAGATTGGCGATATTTGTGTCAAAAAAATTTCTATATATATCTTAACTCCTTGAGAACATTGTTTAATTTAAAACCCACCATGATATTGCTTCATTTAACCTAATTAAACCGTCAACATTATCAACAGAAATTAACTTTAATTAAAATCTTTATCTTTTTTTTTAAAATCAAAGTTTTCCTCCTTGGGAATGATAAGAATGATACAAATGATGCCGTACCAAAAATCCTGTATTTTAGCCATATTTCTTTTTTTGAAATAGTTTATAAAATTTACAAATCTCACTAAAAATTTTTCTATACCAATAATCATAAAACATAAAGGGAATACCCTTCTTTATTTATAGATCCCATTAATTTTATTACACTGTAATCGTATTGTTGCCACTTACTTAATAATTAATTCACCATGATTGGTATCTCAAACAATAAACTCGACGGGTTTATTAATAAAAATTTATTATCAATAAACTTGAATATATTTAACTATGTGTTCAAGATGGACATATTGTTCCCACCTATCTTGAGAAAGAACATCATGAATTTGGCTAATCGTCAAAAGATGTTACCAACTCAATGTGCCGTTGATGATTTAGAGTTATATAATGATGATATTTATGATTTATTGAATAATCCTACATTCTATGACAATTCCAACCCAACTAACCTTCTGGTAAATATGGTCCAACCACCTGCACCTCAACCAAGTTATGAATTTAAATATCCTACTCAATCTTACAATCAACCAACTAATTCAAATAACCTTTTAAGTCATTACAATTTGAATATGAATGGAATGTCTACTTACTACTTCAATGATTTCGATCATGGATTCAACGTTGACTTGGATATTTATTCCAGTAGTAATGATAGTTTTGTAAGTCCATTAGATGACGATTTCAAAAAGAGGTTAAATACTTTCGAACAATCTGTTACTATTAAAAAGGAAAGTGATGGAAATTCCGATTTAAATTCTGAATTTAGTGACTTGGATTTCAGATATAATTTCAAACCAGTTCACACCCCAACCCCTTCATTACCACTCGACAATATCGAACCAAAATTAGAAACCCCATTTTCTTTACCAACCCCATCTATAATATCAAGAAAATCATCATCAGATGAAAACTCTAAGAAAAGAAAATCATCTTCAACATCTACATCAATAAAGAAATTCAAAGAAGATTCAGAATTGCCAAGATTCGAATGCTCGTTTTGTAATGCTAGATTTAAAGTTAAAAGTTATTTAACTCGTCATTTAAAGAAACATCAAAGTTTCAAAGCTTTTAAATGTCCATTTTATCATGAAAATCCCGAACTTCATGGTAAAGGTACAAAATGTCATCCAACGGGTGGATTTTCAAGAAGAGATACTTATAAAACACATTTGAAAGCTTTACATTTCATTTACCCACCATGTACAAAATCTAATGAAAGAAATTTCATTGGGGGTAGATGTGCTGGATGCTTTAATTATTTTGATAATAATGTAGAATGGTTAGAGAAACATATTGAAAAAGGTCAATGTACTGGTACTTTGAATAATTAGATGATTAACGATTTTAATTCTTGTATATTATAACAATATTATTTTATAGTTGTAAGTCTATGGTTTCCATGGCTTCTGTGGTTTTTGTCGTAGTTTCCACACCTGCCTCTACCATAGTCCCTAGCATGGTATCTACCGTAATCTCTACCACAATCTCTATCGTACAGTTAGTCCCAAAAACAATTCACACCTCCTTTAACAGAATTATATCGCAGAGACATTTATATTAGGTACTTCGGTCTAAATGAATTCGCTCTTGTTAAAATTCGCCATGCAACTGAATACAATTCGTACGTTGATAGATAAAAATACTGAATTCGATTATTGAAAAGTCAGTCACAATTCTTGAAAATTCTGATGATAGGAATTCGAAATTCTACTTGAGCGTTCAGTTAATTCTTATTTACCTCAGCACAAATTCGCTATTATAAAAAAATATATCCTCTTTGATTCTTAAACTAAGGCTTTGCTTTTGAAAAAGTTAGGAAGATCTAGATCAATTGGATAAGGTTGTTCTTTAGATAGAAAATAGGGTACATATATGAACCGTATATGAAAAGGGTTTAAACTATAAGACCTTGAAGTATAAGGTTCGAAGGAACAGCATAAAGCGATTAAACAATATTCTTCTATTTGAACTTGTTCCTTTTGTTCGAACATTCTCATAAAGTTTAGCAACAGCATCTACACTCAGTGAATTGATCAAAAAATCCAAAATGTCAGGAACATCAGAGAACCAGTAATTGATTTCATAACCTAATTCTTCACCATCTTGATCGATTAATTGTTCGTTTATACCGTTATGGTAAATAACTTCCCATGTGAAGAAGAAGTCACCAAAAAACCCATCGTGATAAGCTGCTATGGCAACATCATTGAGTGCATATAAAGCATCTGCATTATCAAAGCTAAAGATTGAGATATTAGGTAATATTGAAAATGTATCATGGTCTTGAGTCATTTCAATACCGCTACTTTTAATTAACTCGTTCACTAACGACATCTCAAAAGAAAATTCTCCAGATGTGTTACTAGGCGGAAAGTTTTGTGATCCTAAAAGATTCAAAAATGTGTTATAGTCCATACATACACCGTAATGTGCAAACAACAATAAGTTAATAAAAATAGTATAAATGTTCATTGTACTTGATAGAAATTTTGGTCCAATGCGACTAATTTGATTTTCTACTACGAATTTTTGCACCTTGGGGCCCAGAATTTTTATCGTTTTGTTTTCGACTTTTTTATATTACCGTAGCGTAAGTTCTTTATATCAAATACATATATTTTAAATCATATAGTAAATTCTCTCATTTTCTCTCACCAATACTTTTTATGGTAACAACTAAATTTTCAATTTTGCAGTGCCAATTTTCAAATTGAAGCAGTGAATTATTTAAGTGTACTGAGCGAAATTTAGGTTGCAAGGGAACGACATCCCGTTAATGTAGGTGCGGTTTGTAAGTGGGATTAACTGTATCAATTATGAAGTTCCTATCTAAACTACGAACTCCACCTTATCAATTTCAAACCTGTATATACTCGATTGTAACCTATTTTACCTCAATGTAACCCAATTATCAGGATTTGTTAACTTCGATTGCATAATCAATAGCTTAATTTTAACAATAAGGTTATTAACGTTGCCCCTCGAAAATCACCCAATTGTATTGTGGTCTTTATTTACTGACTGCCTTGGTTGGTGCAGCGTTTTCAGGTTGCCTTTGTGATTAGAATGTCGCATTAACCTACTTATTTTGTTGCAGCATATTTTCAATATCGCAACATGTTCTGGTTTGTAACATGTTCTGGTTTGTTGTATACATAATAACAAGTCCATTTGCCATCATAAATAAGAGAGCAGAACCCTACCTCGTCAGGCAATACAATGAGAATGACCGCAATAAATATCTCCAATCCAACAAATCTATTGGTGAGTGTATCGCTGGTGCTTTATCAAGTTTGTTTCTCTAAGGTACATAAAGTACACGTGACAAATGATTGGGGTGTGCCAAAGGAGTTCCAGAGAAAAGTAGCTGGAGCGTTGGTTTACTGCTCTTCAAAAATATGATAACTTAAGCAACAATGAGTATGGGTGTACATATCACGACGAGCTTAAGTGGTACAATAGTCAAAGTAGCTATGTTTCTAGGACTTGACGTATAAAATTTAAAGTAGACAAATGCGACATTATAGTCCTAGCTGCGCTATTGATCCCGAAACACCGTATATTACCCAAGCGACACAGATATTTTTTATAACCGATATAAATAGCATCATTGGTGCAATTGAGATCAACCACAAATTTAGAGTGGAAAATCAAAGAAAGTATCTTAGCAATGTTACAGTTTATTATTAGGCGCTTATTTTTACACCCTCCTCTATATCTCCTCTTGATTTTCTCCAATTGTTGAAGAAGTCAACTTTGGACTCCTCGATTGACTCCTCACTTTCTACCCTCACTTTCTAAAACAGATAACCCGTCCGAGTCGTGTCCCTGCACAATGCTGGCTCACACTCATTTGTCGAAATTTTCACCTCAATTTCCAACTAACAACCAACAACTAATCATGGCTTCATTAGATAAATCTTTAGATGATATCATCTCCTCAACCAAAAGGGGTAAGAAATTCATTCCAAAAAAAGGAAAGTCCCTTGTTAAAAGACCAGCTGGTAAAGTTGGGGGTAAACCTGGTATTAAAGCTAAAACTTTAGTTAAGTTAAATAATGCTAGAGTTAACAACAATAAACCAAATTTATTAGACGGTAGTTACGCTACTAAAGTTGTTGTTTATGGTTTACCAAAGGACATTAAACAAGATGCTATAAAAGTATGTATTTGAGTTGATTGATACAAATTACTGTGATGACACTTCAACTAAGGATCAAATTTGGACTTATTAGTGGCACAGGTCAATGGCATTAAGGCATACAGCATATAATACCTGGTGTATTATCTTATTCACTTCTGTGATGTTTCTGCATTTATGTACTTTTGTACGTGATCTTATCGTATCTTATGTCTGGTACATATTGATACATTGAATTATTATAATTCATGCATACCATTTACTTTCTGTAAGTAATGGTCTAACCAATTGCAGCCCAATCTGCAAAATTGCATCAAGTCTGCATTAAATTTGCTTAAAGTATAATTTCTGCATCAAGACATCTTGCAACTACACTCTAATTGAGTAATTTTGGTGAATGGTTAAGGATAGTTTGGTGGTTGTTTCTGTGTAAAAGATTTTCCTATATGAGTTTCTAAATGAGGTAAATACTGCATGATATAAATCTTAATTGATATTGTATCACATCGAAGAAGCCATGATGTCAGTAGAACTTCTAAGTTAGTTCAGTGGAATGGGGAGGCCAAGGAAAGTCACTACTGATACCTAAAAGAACCCATAACCTCGAAGTCAGAAATGACAGAAACTAGGAACTAATCTAACACATTCAGAGGAACTAGAACCATAACAAGACCAAACTCCATTGGACATTACCTTCTTAATGTCTGATCCAGTACCAAAAAATTCAACTATATATGTCTCTAGCCAAGCCAAGTCAAATCACAGGTAATTAAGTATCAAGATAAGTTTATAGACAAATATTAACCATATAGGAATTTTTCCAATCTCAAGTAGGTGGAGTTTCAAACATTGCTTGTTCATACAATGAAAGAGGACAATTCAAAGGTATTGCTACTATTATCTTTAACTCCAGTAAAGCTGCTAACAGAGCTGTTGAAAAATATAACGGAGCCCCAATTGATAACGGATCTAACAAATTGAAATTAGAATTAATTATTGATCCAACTAAAAAACCTTTGACTACCAGAATTGCTGCTAACACACCATCAGCTACTAAATCTTTAACTCAAAGAATTAAATCTGTTGGTGCTAAACCAGCTGCTAAACCAAAAGGAAAACAAGCTCCAAAGGCCAAGAAACCAGTTAAAAAGGCTCCAAAAAGAGAAAAGAAAACCGTTGAACAATTAGACCAAGAGATGGCTGATTATTTTGAAAACTAGTGTATAGTGTAGTGTATAGCTAAAGATGTTTAATCGTGTGTCTCTTGTCTTGGGTTACTTCGAAAGAGTAATCGATGAGTTATATTTTTGAATAGTGTAAGTTTGGATTTCACTGTCTCTAAATGTTTTTTGGGGTCTTTATGTTCCTGGATCTAAGATTGTCAGATCTACGTAAATATCGTAACTCGGTTAAACTTCGCGTTCGCTCAAAGACGATGAATATACAATACATTATAACAGCAGAGTTTCACGTCGATAAAGGTCCATGTCTAGTTCATCATTATCCTAAACAACTTCCTGGTCTTAGTAATCTTCAATTTCTTCCGGAATTGATGATCCCGGATCAAATCCATAAGCGAGACGAAGATTTTACGTTATTTATGTTATACAGACTGTCAACTACAGGAGAGTTTCAATACTTGAATGATAAACAATGTGAACCTGATCCGTATTATTTATATACTTTAGTTAATAACTTCAAAGACGAGAGTGTTAGAAGAGGATCAGTGATCAAGAGTATTTCAATTATCACCAAATTATCGTATTTCAAGAACTTTAAACCATTGTTATTAATAGCATTGGATAATTATTTTAAAACCGTTTCGGTGGATGTGCTTGAAGATTTATACCTGGCCATTAATCATAAAGATCTTAGGGTTGGAGATATTTCTATTATTAAGAAATTGCTCATAACTTCAATCCTCGACTTACCTATCAATGACAAGATTTATTATGATGAACTGTTTAAGAATAAATTGTTAGAAATCAAGAATAATCATGTCAGTAAAGATTTATTCATACGTAAGGATTTAAGTTACAATTCTATAATTGAATTCAAAGGAATGAAAATTCCGGTAAAGATCCCATTATTTAATTTACCTGATAACTTAGGTGATTATTTCAATCCTACAGATTTGAACTTAAAACAGAATTTGATCCAATTGCTTAATAGTAAATTAGTCAGCGAGTATCAGAATTATGAATTGACGATATATGGGTTACAAACCCCTTCTATTATTTTATTAATCAATGCTATATTAACAGGAAAGAAAATTATTATATTGAGTTATGAGAAATCATCAAGTTTCATTATTGACTTTATACTAATGATCATCAAAGTTGTGAGTGGAGGAGGGATTTTGACGGGAATAATAAATAACTATAATGTGTTTCCGATTATCGATGTATCCAAAATTGATTTGTTAGAAAAATGTGATTATTATATAGCAGGTACTATTAATCCATTTTTCAAAAACACCGATCATTTGTGGGACATTTTCTATGACTTGGATACGAACGAAATTTCCTTGAGTTCGAAACTCGATGAACAAGTCGATATCAAGAATTCCATCATAACTGAAGATGCTAAATTCTTATCCAACTTACAATTATCGTTATTCAATTATAATGATGATTTGACAACTATACAATTAATCTTAAGACGTCACATAAATGAAATTATCAGAATCCTTTTATCATCCAAGAACTTCTCAACTGTCCCCACGTCAACTAATCATAAATTACTCATAGAAGGTATTGGATATTATTGGAATAATGATACTATAAAATTAATTGAAATATCAACTTATCAAAGTGTGCAGAAGAAATTTAATGACATGATCTATGACAATGTATTAGTATATAATTTATTATTGCCAAACTTGAGTAATGAACTCAATGTAATGATTGACTTACATCATCATTTACAGAAACTTAATAATCTTAATAATCCTATAGATCAAAGGAACGTTTGGTTGAATATCCTCAAATATTTGATCAGTGGGAAGTCGTTAGAAATCTTCTTATTGACCACCTACTTGATTCCTCCAACTACAAGTTCAAGTTTACAAACAAATTCAATTCATGGTGGTAATTTGACTATCTTTGATAAGAATAAAGGTATAGAATTATTATTTTTGAATTTGTTTAATAACGATAACGATATAAAGAGAAACGTTTTGATGATTTTGGAGGAATTGAATGAAAACTTTTTATGTGGTTGGTGTGCTGGTAGTTATATCAAGAATAATTTGGTATATGAAATGGCATATAGAGATTTAAGTCAAACCCGTGAAGGGTTTGATCCCAATAAAGAGCTTATTGAACCTAAAGTTAAGAATCTTAGTTAGACCCGTTAAGTTAATATGTAATATATGTAACCATAGTCTCCAACCATACATGCTTTTATTAATTATATACATATTTACATTAATTTACTCTCCGGTAATGACAATTTACTCATTATGCTAAGCATAAACCCCTCGTATCTCAGAGGTTAATCCTTCTTGGTGAAAATACTAAATATACTCAATCTATCACCAGGTCTTCTACTACTATAACTACTACCAGCCCCCTCATACTTATTCTTCCGTACATATTTACCATTTTCAGTTGGCTTACCCGGGAAGTAATAATCTTCTTCAAATTCTTTTAATTGACTATTGACAAGTGCATCACTTTGTTTAACATGACGTCCTTGTTTATAGTTACTTGCCTTTTGTTTACCATAATAAACCATAGCAACAGCTATAGCCCCAAAAAGACCTAATTTGGTAAATAATCCTTTTCTAGTTTCCGGTCTACTTCTATCCATAGTGATGAGTTCGCACTAAGTCTCAATGGTCTCCAAACCTCATACGATACAACGACACGCGCGAAATAGATCTACCCCATAAAATTCATGTGAAACCAAATACCACGGTATATAAAATAAACAACAATTTGTAAATAACTTTTAATACTAAACCAAAATGTCAGACGTTGAAGAGATTGCTCATGCTATAGCTGGTGCTGGGGGTGGTGCCTTATCTATGATAGTCACTTATCCATTAGTAACGTTGTCAACATTAGCTCAAACCACTAAGAAACAAAAGAAGGAAGAACCTAAAGTTACTGAAAAGGATGTCGAAACTAAATTGATTAATTTCTTACAAAGATCATCCACCGTTGATGCTGCTAAGAAGATCATCAATGAAAAAGGGGTTTTGGGATTATACTCCGGGTTGGAAAGTGCCTTGTATGGTATTACCCTTACTAACTTTATTTACTATTATTTTTATGAATTAACTAGTAATGTTTTCTTAAGAGCTAACGAATTAACTGTTAGGAAAGGTAAAGGATTAAGTACCATACAAAGTATTATAACTGGTGCAATTGCTGGGGCAGTCACATGTGTTGGGTCCAATCCATTCTGGGTTGCAAACACAAGAACCATGACGGCTCAAAAGGAAGGTAAAAATGTATCCACCATCAAGACATTAATCAATATAATTGAAACTGATGGTGTAGGTGCATTATTTTCCGGGGTTTTACCAGCTTTAGTCTTAGTTATAAATCCCATCATTCAGTACACGATCTTCGAACAAATTAAAAATGTTATCATTGCCAACAATGGTAAAAAATCATTCACTCCTATCAAAGCGTTTTTCATAGGTGCCCTTGGGAAATTAATCGCCACTTCTTTAACTTATCCTTATATAACCTTGAAATCAAGAATGCATATAAGAAAAAAGCAAGTGGGGGAAAAGAATATTTCCATGTACCAAGAGATTAAAAAGATCATCAAAGAAGAAGGACTTGATGGATTATATGGAGGATTATCGGTTAAGTTGGTTCAATCCATTAGTACCGCCGCTTTCTTGTTTTATTTCAAAGAAGAATTGTTAGTTGGTAGTGTTAGATTGGTAGAGATTCTTAGATTAATGAGTTTAAAAAAAGAGGTTAACCAGTAGTTGGTTACGAGACATTACCTCATTGTTCGGATTACGTAGATAATAAATTATTAGAACGTTGATTGACCCAAGTATCCAGGCTTAAGCGAAGATTTTCGTTTTTCAGGTAAATATTTTTTTAGGTTAGGCACTTTCTAAAATGTGTCAAACAATTCTCTAAATTAGAAACGTAACGAAATTGTCATTAAAGAATTCTATTACAATTTCTGTGGATGACAACTTCTGGTGGTACTTGCGTCCCAGATAGGAATAAATAAACTCACAACCACATTTACGGAAGCACATGGGTGCGTAACGAGTATACCGACTGCTATGACAAAATGTATTTTAATCTTGAAATATTCCATGGAATTATAATTCCTAACCCCCTTCATACCCTTATAGTTTGGCTAGCGGAAGCTCCTTCAATACTAGACATGTCATTAATTCATTCAAGAAGTTTACCTCCGGTAATTGATACTACTAATTTGAGTATAGCTATAACTGAGAACTCTGGTTATTATAAAGTTCATAGTCATAACACTTATGATAATGGTGGGATGTTAGAAGCTATTAGTAATGGATGTCAAAGTTTTGAAGCTGATGTCTGGAACTTTCCAAATGATCCGTTATCCAATGGAACCGAAACTCCATCAACTTCTCAATTCTATAGTGATGAACTTTATATTGGCCACACTGAAACTGAAGTCGATAGTACAAAGACTTTGAACTCCCTTTACTTAGACGGGCTTTATAAGATCTTAGAAACTAGTAATGAAAAATTCCAAGATCCCAAGTCAGGAGTTTTCAGTGATTACCCTCATAACACTGCACATTTATTTATTGATTCAAAGGTTTCAGCTGATCTTACGTTCCCATTGATCAAAAACTTCTTTCAGAGATTCATCGAAAAGGGATGGTTGACTTATTATGATAAGAAAGCCGGTAAATGGGTTTTCGGACCTTTGACAGTGATTTTGACTGGAGAATTACCAAGTATCGAAGTCCTTGAACAAGACCCAATTAGATATTTTACTTTAGACGGTGACCTTACATTATTTAACAACAATACCTCTTCAGAAACCTTGAAAAATGTTAGTGAGTATTCAGTTGTTGCCTCTGGATCAATGACAAATTGTTTAGGCGGCTCGACTTTATATAAGGTCCGGAATTTTTCCGATGATGAAAAGAAAACCCTTTCAACTCTTTTCACCAATGCCCAAAAATTTGGATTGAAGGCAAGGATTTGGGGTGGTGTAGATTGGTTACAATGGTTAGAAGATGCTGAAAATAAGGTGTTATATGAAATCAATGAAGATTTAGTCAACATTGATGATGTTACCAAGGCGAGCGATTATCCATACCCGAGCGAAATTTCTCCCGATTATTAGCGGTTAACACTCTTGGTCCCCACATTGGGTATATGACTGCATTGGGTTGCTCCAATTGTTTAGTTGTAGTTAAACGCTTATAAAGTAATAAAGTATTAAAGTATTACCCGCCCTCAATCTCAAATTTATGCGATAAGTTCTAGTACCTATGATACCCGCCGTATGACAAAATCAAATTACACGATTTTACTTGGTTCAAAGTCTAGATCCCGAAATGGGTGTTTAAATTGTAAGAAATCGAAGAAGAAATGTGATGAAAATTATCCTGTTTGTGGATTATGTGAAAAGAGGTCATTAGAATGTAAATATGAGAACTTTAGAATTGGTAAAGTAAAGAAACCAAAAGATTCTAAAAATAAAGAATTGAGTGACGATGAAGGTTTGGAACTTGTACATTATGGATCTGATAAAGATAGGGATGATTCTCCTGATGGTAAACCAAACTTAGAACCATTCCTTATACAAACTATGTTAGATAATCCAATACAACAATTAGATGCAATTGATAATCGAATTGAAGATCAAGTAGATGATCAAATGGATGAGGACATAGACGGTGAAATTGTTCGACAGCCTGATGATGTACCTGATATTAATGACATTGATTCCCTTGCAAATATATTCAATCTGCCCCTTACCATTCAACCATCAACAAACTTCAATATTTACCTCGATCAAACAGGGATGCAATTCCTTCAATATTTTGAGAATAGCGTGTCACCACTTTTAACCGTGGGTAATACTACTAATCATTTCCTTAAGACGTTCTTACAACTTAGTTATTCAGAAGAAAGTGTTTCTCATGCTTTAGCGGCTTGGGGTGGGGTTTTCAAAACTCGGAAACGCTTGGAAGATTCCGAAGTCAAACAACATTATAATAAATCATTGGCATTAATAACTCAAGGTCAACCTTCGACTTTGAATCTTTATATCCTTCTTTGTTTCTATCAAATTTTATTAGGAATTAAAGTCTGCATTGGCGATGTAAAGCATTGGTATTCATTACTCAAAACTTGTAGTCAATTGATTATTAATAATGGTGGTATTCAAACTGTCTTAAAAAATTTTAGTTATTCTAATGATATTAAATGGGTCATATCAAATCATCTGTACCATGATATATTAAATTCCAACACTTTTAGAAATGGTACAATATTTCCTATTGAAGATTATAATTTAGATTTCTTTGATTATGGAATGGATCCATTCCAGGGGTGTCATAATTCAGTTATTATGATCCTCGGAGAAATTTTGAATGAAAAGAAGTTTTTAACATATATGACATTACAGGAAACAAAAGCAAAGTATGATGCCTTACTATTCAAACTCGAGAATTGTAAACCATATATGGAGCAGGTCGACTTTATACCGGATGATTCAAAAAACCGACATTTTAACAATTTCAGATTGTATAAGATTGTTATCAAGGTTATCTTGATGGTTTACTTCAAACACCTTCCACCAAGTGCGTTCGATATTCAAGCTTTAATCATAGAAGGTATGGAAACTATTCAGCAATTAATTGATGTTAAATTATACGCATGTTTGACACTACCATTTTTTATCCTTGGGATTCATCTGATAAACGATGAAAGATTGGTTTATATGCATATGCTTGATGCTGCTTTGCTTGAATATCCTGTGGGTAATCTAGAAAGAGTGAGAGATGTTATAAAGATTTATTGGGAGAGGAATGATGGTGATACATATTTGGATTGGGTTGACGTCGTTAGTGATTTGGGTTGGGATTTATGTGTTACTTAAATCTATATTTATAAATATTTATTTAGTATAAATAGAAATGGGTTTTATCTCTTTGTGCTGTTATCTTTGTATACAGTGAGCCGCACTTAGGTGCAAAATGTTACTAGTATGAAATTTGTAAATCATTTAATTCAAAACTATTTACACTTTATTGACTTTTGCATTAACCCCTTAACTTTATGTTTCATTAATAATTCATTAAATCTTTGTAGTATTCGTCCAAATCGTAATCCTTATTTCTTCTGAATTTCGTCATATATAACCAATAATCGTCATGTAAATCACTCCCTGTTTCCACCTTTGATAAGCTATGACTGATTTCCAAATCTTTAAGGCTTGTGGAAATAATATCATGCAAAGTATTCAAAGTAGTACTTCCAAACACTAAGTGGGTATCTAAACTCGTAAAACTTTGAAGATCGGTTCCAGCTGATAATAGCTCTACAACATTTAAACTCTTCCAGCTTGAGTAAAACTGTGGGGCAAAGTTCCTCAAGATATTCTTAAATATAATAATGGCTTTATCAATAAGGTTCCCAAGTGACTCGCTCCTTTCTATCAATTTTGCACGAAGATCCAAATTCGACTCTTCACGTTCGATTATAATCTTATAGAACAACTTTAACCTGACGCTAAAACTCAAGAGTATCAATGAAATCTTCTCACTAACATCTCCTAAACATTGTATGATAACGAACTTTGCTATTTGTTTCGAAGCTAACAATCTATTCAATAAAGGTAGAAAAATAGTGAAGATAATCTCAAAAGTCTTGGTAATCAAATCAATCGCATCTGCTGGCTCTTTGATGGAGATTAGATAATTGGAATTTTGATATAAGAATGACAATGTCAAGTTAGTAGTTATACAGAAGATTCTTAGTTTCTGAGTCTGTAAGAAAATCGTTGATAATTTATTGAAGGTATAATCTGATGATGTATTATCATTCAACTCCTCATACAACTTCAAGTAGTTCTTTATCAATAGGTAGCAATTATCAGCCAATGGAAGCGCTTCATCTAGTGTCAACGCAGGGTATACTGAACTTAAAATTTTCAAAATAGACTTCACTGATTTTTCCAATATTATTTGCGTTATTTTATTCACCTTCGGATCAGTACAATTTCTGAACTCATCTGATGCTGAAGGTAATTGAATATCGGAATTGAACCTCATAACATTTGAGGGATCCCCGTTGGTAGAGCAAGTGACATAATCAATTAAAACACAACCGTACCAGATCGACCGGATTAAATTATTTTGAATTTCATCTGAACTCGTAGGTTCTCTATCGTAACCCAAATTATGACCAGTCTGAAAGATCAAAGCATTAAGGAAATCACCCTCATTCTCATCACTCCCATCACCGAATTCTGGTCCATATTGTTGGTATGTTTTCAAGAACACCACCAATTGAAAGCCAACTTTATCTATTGGTGCTAACAAGTTGATCTGGTTCAAGCACAATTGTGCTAGGAATATGAACCTTACATTTATATTGGTGTGGGCTATGTAATGCAATTTTGAATGGTAGTCATCTTCTATTTGTGACCCACCATATTTGATGAATAAATCAGTAACTCTAAGTATGATCAAAAGCATCCCTAAGTAACAGAATCCATCTACGTTTTTCATATTCAAAGTCGAATCCTCAGTGATCATTTTAGTAATATTGTCACGGAACTCTTGCTCGTTCAAGTAAGGCAAGAATGGATAGATATGACTAAAGAACATATCCACCAATAATATCAATGCATGATAGGATGGTAAAACTGATTCAATCAATTTCACTAATTCCATTCTACTCTTAAATGTTTGATCCACAAACGAGGTACCACGTTCAGGTAGTTTCTCCATACATTTGAAATAGGACTCTTGAAACTCTTCGAGTTCCTGGATAGTTGTTTCAGAAACTGGGGGTATTATATTAGTGAACCCCAATAAGTAATCAGTAGACTGAGTGACTCTTGATGTCGTATTATGTTTATTGTTCACCCATACTCTTGAAAGAATGTCATCACATTTTATGACATTTGCCCAACTTACTAAACCGTGATTCTTCCTACTCTTAGGTTCTACATCATGCAAAGCTTCCAAATATTTATAAAAATTAACTCTTATGACTTCTTCTGACCATCCTGGACCCCAAGTAGGTTTTGAGCTAGCCTTGATTGATCTTTCAAGGGAGTCGATTTTTGTGGCTAAATTGTGTAGTAACAAATCGAAATCACGGGCTTGCTCTTTTGATTGTCCTGCCCCATTAGGCTCAAGGTCTTCCACACCGTCTTCCCAAAGTTGTAATAATGGACTTAGGGCACTATTCAAATTAGGTTCTCCATTGGGTTCAGTCGACCCAGCTCTGGAATTATCAACTTCATCATAGAGACATTCTTGGTTGTACTTCACGCACGATGAACAGGGTTGGCCTTTGTCACATTTAATCTTCCGTCTCCTGCAAAATGTACAAACAATAACCTTTCTTCTGGCCATGTCTAATGTCTGTTTAATGTCTTAATTTTAAGCTCGCGACTCCCAAGCGGCGGCTCTGGTGGTGACATCCTTCGAAGCTTTTTTGGAAAAGCTTACGAATTTGCCTCATTTATGGAATTATTCCATAAGTAAGTCTCCGTACATTTTTAGGCTTATGGCTTGTTGCTAAGTGCGTAACCGATTTGATCCTGCCATAAATCATACAGAATTTCTTAGCTTCTTGGACTCTTGGAAAGAAAATTTTCTTTGGTTTCAGTTCCGTAATCGTAATTGGCTAAGGTCTTGCATAATTGACTAATCCTTGCATTCATTTCGCCCTATTCTCTGATATGGAAACCAAAAATTCATTCACTTTGAAACTGGTAAAAATTTTTTACCTATTAGGCACTACTTGCGGTTTCATTCAACAATGGAGGTTATGAGCTTGAGCTGCGAGTGGAAAACTTGAACGTAATTTAAAGAGTCTGTATATCCTAACTTAATCAGTATTAACCTTTTTAAAAGCGTTGAAATGACTTGTGTCAGTTGTCCGGATGCATGCTTCCATACGTAGTTCCAAGAATAGCTAAATTGCTTGACATTACGGTCCATTAAATAGACGTAACTCCCGCCTATATAGAACCTTGGCAATTATACCCACTAGCTTGGCATGTAACTAAACCGGTGAAGAAAAAGCCAAATTTTACTGCAGGCCTATTGTTCCGAATTACGACTTTTTTTCAGACTCATTTAATTTCAGTATCGACTAGGTCCTAAGCTGTTAAGCCTTGTTAAAACTAAGCATCCTAAAAGCCTTCGAAATACGATTATTGTTAATCACCACGACGCAAAATATATTAACTACATAAATCCGAAAATCGTATCATGCATCTTATAAGAAAACTGATACTTAGCTTGTAATTCTATTGGCTAATTCTATAACGACATATACGGAATAATGGAAAAATTAGAAAAAATTTTAAAAAAAACGCCTACTGATGAATCTGATAAAGACAGGCAGCTAAATGCAACCTATTAGCGACTTTCAAACGTAAAATGTACGTAAAAAAGAAAATGCAAACAATGGACTATATAAACCCACACAATTGTCCTGTTTTGTCATCAAGTTGCAAATGTCAAATATTGAACCAACTTTAGATACAAGGGAAAAAGTTCAAGATACTAAGGACCTTTCCCAACCTCAAGATTCAAATCTCAAGGAACAAGATATTGAAAAAAATGAAGAATTTGAATCAAGTTCTGGTGAACATGATAATGGATTAGCTTTAATCGATTCAGACACTTCTACCGAATTCACTAAAAGTAGAGGGGTAAGAAGAATTGAAAATGTTAAGATCTTAATTGAAAATTCACCAAAGGGTAAAACCATTTTAATAACATTATCACTTGCTATTTTGATTATTGCCTGGGTCTATACTTTAGATCAATCAACTGTTTTCAATTATACTGTACCAGCAGCTTCAAGTTTCGACCACCATTCATTAATTTCTGCCATCAGTATTGCAACTGCTATTATTGGGTCGGTTATGCGTCCAATCTTAGCTAAGATTTCTGATATCACATCAAGACCTTACTGTTACGCTATTAGTGTATCTTTCTATACTATTGGTTTGATTGTTGCTGCTTCTTCCACTACTATCAGTGCTTATGCAGTTGGTCAAGTCTTTACTGAAATTGGTGGTACAGGTATTTCATTTTTAAACTCTGTTATTGTAGCTGATTTAACTACTTTACAATGGAGAGGTTTTGCAACCACTATGTTAGCATCTCCATGGATCATTAATGTTTGGTTCTCTGGATTAATTGTTGAAGCTGTCTTGAAAAGAAATTGGAGATGGGGTTTTGGTATGTTCGCCATCATTATGCCAGTTGTGGTTACTCCAGCTGTTTTGATTATCGCCCATTTTGAACATAAAGCTCAAAAACTTATTCCAAAAAGAAAAACTGTCAGGCAACCTTGGTACGTTGTTTTAAAACAAGCCTTGATCGATTGTGATGCTTTAGGTTTGATTGTAATGGGTTTCGGTTGGTCGTTATTATTATTACCATTTTCATTGAAAAACGGTGCCAAAGATGGTTGGAAAAATCCAAGTTTAATTGCTATGCTTTGTGTTGGAGGTGTCTTATTAATTCTTTTTGCTATTTATGAAGCCACTATTTGCCCAAAGCCTTGTATGTCAATTAGATTACTCACCAACAGGGGATTCGTTATTTCTTGTATCATTGATATGCTTTATTTAATGTCCGGTCAATTTAGAGGATTGTATTTATCATCCCTTATCTATGTTGCTAAAGATATCTCATTGAAGAACTGGACTTATTATAATAACATTTTAACAGTTTCACTTTGTTTCTTCGGAGTAGTTGCTGGTATTATCTATAGAGTTTCTCATCGTTATAAATTCTTAATGATGATTGGATTAGCTTTAAAGGTTATCGGTTATGGTATTCCAATTAGACCTCAAGGTCAATTTGCCAACTTAGCATCATTCATTATGTCTCAAATTATAATTGGTATGGGTGGTGCTTGTACCGTAACTAGTAGTCAAATTGTTGTTCAAGCTGCAGTCCCACATAATGATATGGCCTTATCAATGTCAATGTTATCATTATCTTCAAATGTTGCAAGTGCCGTTGGTTCAGCTATTTCAAGTTCAACCATTTGGAATCCAAAAGTTCCTCATTACCTTAGAAAATTCTTACCAGAAGGTACCACTGAAGCTGAAATTGCAAAATATTTTGGAAATATCACTGCTCTCAGAGACTTGCCTTTCAATTCTCCAACTAGACAAGGTGCTATCAAAGCTTACAGTTATGTTCAATATTATTTATATGTTGTTTCGATGTGTTTAGAAGCACTTGCTTTCATTGTTGGGTTATTCCAAGTTAATTATTATTTAGGTACAACTCAAAATTCTGTTGAAGGTTATCAAGGAAAAGATGCAACTGCTAACCCTGATCAACAAGACGTTGAAGTTGAAAAACCAAAAACTTGGAAACAAAGAATAATCCATGCTTTTAATGGTAAAGCTTAATTTTGATTATTCCAATAATTGATTTAAATATGGTAGATTGTTAATAGATAATTTGTATAGTTGCTCTGGTATTGGTTGATATTCATTAGCCGCTTTCTGAATCGTTAATCTAAATAAATGGTACTAACCCATTAAAGGTATCTATGTCAAGGAAGACACTTAAGATTCATTTCAAGTCAGGTTTCACATTAGTACAAATGTAAGATCAGATCTTCTCACAGCGTCTCAAGTAGACATCAGCATGGACGTGACAACTCTCAAATATAACCAGCTTTTTGAAGTTGGAAAGCAGGCTGTACGAACAATGAACTTTAACTATATGACATTACAGTCCTCTTCAAAATGGTACCCTTACCGGTTCTATTGATTTGATCAACTGCTTATCGCGGGATTCTGAGTTTCCTTTAAATACAAAATAACATGACTGCAAGATCCACATCAGTGTGCTTATTTTGTAAGCGAAGAAAGATCAAATGTGATAGAGGAATACCTTGTTCGTCTTGTAAGAAGTATAATAGGCGATGTGAGTATGACAACAGTGCCCAAATCAAGAGAAGAACCATTGAGGCCTTGAATAATAAGATTACAAGATTGCAAGATAAGTTCAAAGTCCGTAAATATAAATCACTAGAGCCTGAAAATTCGACCTTGCAACAAATAATCGAGGATAAGTTCCACGCCCAAGAGTTTATATTTGATGATAACGATAGGCTGCCACTTTTGAATAAAATCATATCAGCATCCCTGGGTATATCGCAGCATTTTGGATTCAATGATAGTGACAATGATGCAACTGAAGATGAAGGTGATAAAGGTGAAAACGAAGATGATATTGAAATCAAGCTTGATGATAATTATGAGCCGTTTGATAATAATGGCCAATATTGTGGACCATTTACTTGGCCTTCATTATTCAAATGCGATGAAGATTTAAACGTCATATGGAATAAATTAAGTAACTATGATGATTTCAGATTGATTTATGATAATGCTAGAAGCAAAGAGATACAATTTTCATTAAATTTGTTCTCCTTAAGGAGAGATAACTCCATAGAAAGTTTCAAATCACTAATTGCCAAAATCAATGAAAACTTACCAGGTTATTCATTTATTAACCAAGTGATAGATACGTATTTCTCCAAAATCTATATATTCAGTCCTATGATAGATGAGAGGGATTTTCGAAGAAAAATGTTAAAGTTATTGATACCGAAAGATGATGATAAATGTGAATTCATTATGACCAAGATAGAAGATTCATATTTCATAGGCTTACTCATAACCTTGATAAAATTCACTCAAGGCTGTGATATAGCTCTGCTTGGATCGATAGAAATCAAAACAGTCTTAATGGATCACGTGGTTGAAATCATCAATAGTTTCAATATCATTACCAATAATGAATTAGAATACTTCCAGTTGTTGATGTTTTTCAGATACTATGAATCAAGTGCTCCTGAATATGCTAACAGTTTAGATCAGAATTTATCGAGTGTTTTGTCATCAATTCTGATACAAAAGGCTTACTACTTAAACCTTCATCAAGAGCCAACATATATCTTCCAGTCAGAAGATGGCAGAGTCAATAATATTCGAAGAAAACTATGGTTCACGACGTTTATGTTAGACAATTTATATTCATTATTATCAGGTAATCAATCAAGTTATTTGAAATTCTATTCTTTCGATACCAAGCCTGCATATTTCAATGGTAAGAATTCCAATAATTCAAGTGCTGAACTTGAACATATTTGTGCATCGTTATCTAAAAGGTCTAAAATGTTCAAATCTAATTCTTGGACTGCTCACACATTAGGTAATAAATTCAAACTTGAACTGTTCAAAAAGGGTCTAGAACGTCATTTTGATATTTATAATAATTTGGATGATACTTATAAGAATTTATCCACCATTGAAATTGGATTGACTCAATATTATTTCAAACACTATAAATTGAAATTCTTCTTTCAAACTTCAATCATGTTAATGACTGGATATTATTATATTTTTCAATTTTATCATAGACGTGGTAATTACGATAAATCAGTGGAGGTTTTGAAATTGTTATTCAAGATAACTTATCAACAATTATTACCTATCACAAATCAAGTATTCTTAGGGTTTGAACATCCGAATTCTTTGAACTCTTTCATTTTGGTGCCTTCAATTCAAACCATAATCGTAAAATTCTTACTAATTAATCTACTGGTTATGTGTAAAGTATCAGGAGAATTGGCTGAATTACTTAAGAAGGGTACTGAGATCTTTTTGAACTTTTTACAGAAATTGTCACCTAGATACTATTATAGTTGGAGATCTTTCAAGATTCACAAACTATTCTTATCTTATATTTGCAACAGACACAATATCAAAGTAAATGAAGTGTATAGTAATAACGATGAGATCAAAACAATGATAAGAGAAGCATTGAATGAGTTTGATTTTGCATCTTTCATTAGTCTGTTCACCCCAACTAATGATGACACGATCTGGTTACAAATTTTAGCATTGAAGAGGATTACATAGGATGGCTGCGAATAAATTTAAGTCATTGTGCATAAGTACAATATCTCTGTATGGGATTAGATTAGTAGATTTCCCAACTAATAATCACTGTTTCTGAAATAAATTCATTGGTATCTTCTTTTTCTTTGGTCTTTCTAGTAACACTTTCAAACCTCAAGATTCATTCAGATCTTCCATTATTTAGTTACCACTCTGTAAAAATCACAAAAAAATCAAGCATATTTTATATCATCGATTTTTTGCCTAATATTGATCACCACCACGATACAGGCTAAAATCCACGGCTAAATATACCTAAACCCCATGAATGACGTAAGTATAATAAGGTAAAGACCGGTTTTTGGCGGGGTTACAAATCATCTTGGCCGCATTTATTACGCATAAATCTGTCAATTTGTTGCAAAAGTTTAGAATCTAATACACTACTGTAAGTGTTAACAGCACATAAACATAATGGCTATAAAGAGATCAAGACCGACGTCAGTTTGTCAATTTTGTAGAAAAAGAAAAGTCAAATGTGATAAGAAAGTGCCTTGTTCGACGTGTGTAAAGTATGAGAATAAAGAGTGTATTTATGAATCGTTCCCTAGTAATGAGTATGAAGAAGTGCTAGATGATGAGGAAGAGTTGTTGAGGAAGTTAAAGTCACAAGTCAAGGAATTGGAAGCAAGATTGAACAAAGGAGGGAATAATGGCGATAGAATAGAGACGATAAAGGAAACTGATGATAATAATCCTGGCTCACCTCTTGATATTGAAATACCTTTAGTAACCAAACAATCATCCAAGAGGTTGAGTATAACCAACGAATATGACTATCCTGATGACACTATGAGTTTGTATAATTTATTTGATGGTAGTAAGAGGTTATTTGGGCCATTAAGTAGTAATTCGGTGCTTAGAAGTGACCCTTTATTATATGAGATTTATCTCAGTTTCAATAACAATTTAGGGAAGGATAAGTTGATGAACTCATTTTCCAACACAGAGGATGGAGATGACAAAGAAGCAGTCAAGGAAGCCGAAGAGAAATTATCATGGGAAAATGAACAGAATAAGTCTAATGAAAAGTTGTTGATGTATAAGAATGTGAGATCTACTAAGAAGTCTAATGCTATCAAATTCAAGAAGAACCAATTGAATGAAAGAGCTAAGCTTTTAGGTTTGATGTTTTATGAAGGAGAGATAGAAGCTAAGATCGAATTGATCACGAAGATTAAATTAATCTTACCCAAACGGAAAGAGGTTTCATTGTTATTGAATGTTTTCTTCAATAGGGTTTATCCGTGTTTTGCGATAGTGGACGAGGAGGAGTTCAGAACTAACATGGAACGGATTATAGGGCCATTGACATTTGAGGAAGAAAGGATTGAAAGCTTAAAAGTCGACAAAAGATTGGAATTCGCTTATTTGGGGATCCTTTTGGTTATTTTGAGGTTAACTTATTTATCATTATTCACAAACGTAAAGGCTATAAATGAGTATAATTTGTATAACGAAAACACAGATGAAGCATCGTTGGAATTAAAGTATTTATTGAATAATCCTATAAACTTAGAAGTCATTAATATTGCCCAAATATGCTTGAATCAATTCAATCTTGTGAATAACATTAACTTGACAGTGTTACAATTGGCGATATTTATTAGGTACTATAAACTATACGGACCAGAGTATGGAGATGAAATAGATTCAGGAGAATCCCAAGTATTGAATGCTTTATTAATTCAAATGGCTTATAATTTAGGCTTACATAGAGAACCGGAAGTTGATACTGACCTTGATCCTTCATCAGTAGAGTACATCAAAAAAGAGAAGTCTAATAATTTGAATAGAAAGATTTGGCATATACTTTATTCTTTAAATATTTCGACGTCATTAAAGTTTGGAGACCCCAGTTTCATAAACCCTGATTTAGTTGATGTCAAAAGTCCTTATATAACTGATGTAAATAGTACGGTTAAGGATCAGAGATTGGATAAAATAGTAGTTCACCTTTTGGCCTGCCATCCGACTACATTTACGAAATTGAATGAACTCTTTTCAATCATTTCTAACGTCAGTGAACCATTCAGTATTAAGAGAGTCGATAGGTTATGTGATATATGCTACACTTCATACGCTAACGATGGAGCAGAATCGTTTCTTAAGTTTATGGAAGAATGCAAAGAGATATTTAAGATTTATTATAAGAGTTTCAAGATCAAATATTTATTCCAGTTTACAAGTGCAATAATGGCACTAAACTTTCATTTTGTGAATCATTACACGAACACAAATAATAGTAGTACATCGGTATATTTTCTCAAGAAAATACTATCAATGTTTTACACCAAATGTTATCCGATAATAGCAGAGATTTTAACTAACGAAACTCGTAAAGTTGCAGATATTTGTGACTTTATCATTACCCCCAGTCTTCAAAACCTTTTACACACAGTAAGTTTGATCAGTGTTTCTTTATTAATAAAAGTCAAGTTATTATCAGGAAAAGCATTTGGGTCAAGTATCTATTACCTAGAGTCAGCCCTTACTAAAAGTATCACTTGTTTCATAAACTACATGATAAAATTGGGTAATAGGTATTACGTTCCATGGAAAGTTTCTAAGGTATTGAAGCTTCTATTACAAGAAGTTGATAAGATAGATTATCAACAGTACAGTAAAGTTGATATCAGTAATCGATTTGGGTTCGTAAATGAAGATATACTAGAGATTACTCATTTAATAAATCTGAGTTTGGGTGCGGCTGATACAAATTTGGTTAATGAACAGAATGATGTTTTGTGGTTGTTGATTACAGCATTAAGGAGAAATGAAGAGGTTAATTTGGACTTAAATGTAGGATTGGATGACGAGGTGAGAGAGTTCTTCGATGATAATGGGTACTTAGATGAGATATTTAAGGATTTTTTTCAAAAGTAACCAGCCTGAGCGAAGGAAACCTGAACAGGCGAAGGCTGGTGTGTCTGATGGCATTTGGTTTGATTTTAACTCAGCTTTGGTTTTGTGTAATGTATGTATATTATATCTTTTTGTGTAATGTATGTAATTTATTGTATGTCTTATCAGTCTCAGTCTCGGTCCCAGTCCTGGTCTCACGTCTTATCTCGTCGAGCGATAAACTCATCTCACCATAGATCGATGAGTGAATTTCCGAACCTTTGTTCGAAATGCCTAGGCGACACCCCCGACCTCCGTATAATAAAACAATCCCAAGGTGAAACCTGTAAGACCTGCACAAGACCATTCGATGTATACCGATGGCAAATCAAAGACACCTCCAATCGCTCCAAAAAGACCATTATATGTAAAACCTGTTCTCAAATTAGAAATTGTTGTCAAAGTTGTATGCTTGATATTAACTTCCTTATTCCCCTCGACATAAGAGATACAGCCCTTAAAATGAGTGGGTTAGAAAACTTAATCAATAACACCACCAGTTCCAGCAATTCTGAAGTTCAAGCTATACTGGCTGATAAACAAGATGGGAAGCATAATCTTATGAATAATGAAAAAGCACGTGAAGTCCTTACTAAATTAGCCAATGGATTGAATAAGCAGAAAATAACACCTAAAGCAGTTAAGGACACAAACACAAGCGTATCGTCTGATTTAGCAAAGACAATAAAGAAATTACCGTTTAATGGGAACTTGATAAATAACCTGGACATAACGTCATTCTTTATATTTGGAATATCAGAAGTCCCTCAATATGTGATAGTAAATTATGCTGAAGCATTTGGGAAACTCAAAACCGTTTCTCTTGTTCATAATGCCGGGTGTGGGTTTATACAATTTGCCAAGAGGAAATCAGCTGAAGAGTTCGCTGCTTCAATACGGAACAATGGATTGAGTACGGATAAGAGTCCAGGGTTGGTTATACTTGAAAACAAATGGCCTATACGGGTTGTATGGAGTGAAATTAAACCTTTGGGGAGTGCATCTGATTATAAGAAAATCAATTTAGTTGTTAAGAAAGTAATGGCTGAACTTACAAAGACTAAGAATGCTAAGAAAAAAAGTGATCCAGTTTACAAAGCCACTCAAAAGGATTTTGAATTGTAACCTACTGACTTTGTAATTCACGTTTCTTCTCATTCCGAACCAAAAATTATCTCATGGAATACTAGGAATTTTCTTGATTTTAATTAGTTATTTGGTTATACTAACTACAACATGAACCACATTAATATACGCTAAAATCTCATGATGTCAATGTTCTTGCCAGCACTCTAAACTCTTTCCTGAAAAATTTGAAAAATGCTTTTGTGTTAAGTATATAAGTCTTTCATTGTTACTGTTCATAAACCACAACTATTCACTGCTTTTTAGCTGCAATTATAGGGTGCGGCTTTTGACTTGTTGATCTCACTTAGTCTCAGTGTTGTCTCGCGTTACAGAAGACATGGAATACGAAACAAAAACAGTAGTACAAGTGTTCTTAGTACTTCTTCCGTTATTCTTGATAGTCTTCAGACTTATACTTATAACACCAGCCACTAATAACGCAGAAAGAACTGCAAATGTCTTTAGTACTGATAAAAAAGGATCAATAATGATATTCTTAGGATCGGGTGGTCATACAGGAGAAATGATGAAACTTGTTAATAACATCGAAATGAAACAGTTGAAAAGAATTTGGGTGATATCTTCAAACGATACAACATCGATTTTAAAGTGTAAACAGTTTGAAGATTCACTTGAAAGTGATGTATCACCGAGTTTTGTTCAGTTACATAGAGCCAGATCAGTAGGTGAACCTTTGATTCTGCTGATAAAGAATACCATGATTTCGTTTGTTGATTCTTTAAAAAAGATTTATAACCTTCCTCAATTGCCTTCGGTGTTGTTGATCAATGGTCCTGGTACAAGTGTCCCTATAGCGTACATATTATTTTTGTTCAAGTTTTTGGGGTTGTGTAAAACAAGGATCATATATATCGAGAGTCTTGCGAGAGTCAATCTGTTAAGTGTTTCGGGTAGATTGGTGTTGCCGATTAGCGATAGATTTGTTGTACAATGGCCCCAATTGGGCGTCCATTATAAAAGAGCTGAATACTACGGTATTTTAGTTTAGCCATTTCTTGTAGATATAAAATGCACACTCATAGGATCTGTGTATTTCTGAAGTAATAAAAAAAGGCCTCTCAAGCCTTGATTCGGCATTGATAGCCTAAGGTTCCTCCTCGTAGTCTAGCAAGAACTCCTTTTCATCATCGTCGATATAAAATATACTGGGGTCAATCCGACTCTTCTCATCTCTTCATCTTGCTGCGCGTCTCATAGATAATATGGGTAACACATTTCACGGAGTTTTAGTGGAATTCCCTGAAATATCAGTTGACAAATTCAATACAGATTCAACTGTTTACCTTCTAACCCATTTCCATGCTGACCATCTCAATGGGCTCACAAATCTAAAGTTTAATGCTCCAGTACTATGTAGTGAGACTACTAAGAAACTCGTTAGTAAAGACCTTAAATATAAACACAATTTACAGTACCTTAAACCTAGACCATGGAATGTTTCACAAAAACTTTTAGTAGGTGGGCAAAAACTTGAAATTGTTCTAATACCATCATACCATTGTCCTGGCTCGACTATGTACTTGATTAAGTCTAGTACCAAGAGCGTGTTAGTTACAGGTGATTTACGTGCCGAAACTTGGTGGACCCAGTCACTCACGAAAAACGTTCATTTATTGCCCTATATAGCTGGAACAAAGGTTCTAGATAACATCTATCTCGATACGACGTTTGGGTATAGAGGGGAGCCGTTCATCGATACTCTATCAAATAGTGATGGAATCTCAACTATAGTAAAGTTGTTACAATTGTACCCAAAAGATGATCCTGATGTTCAGGTGTACTTCCAAGACCATACGTTAGGGTTTGAAGAAGCTTGGAATCAGGTGGTTACAATGGTGGACGGATGCATAGTCGATTTCGATCTGTCATTATTGAGAACTAATAGATTGATTGATGATAATTGGCTTCATTATGGAACCATACCTGAGAAGTTCATGGGTTCACGCAAAGATAAATTGAATTTTCATATATGTAAGGGCTGTAAGACTACTCCGAAGTTCAAAGTAACTATAAAACAACGAGTAAACTTCAATATAATTGACCTTGTAGCATCCTTAATGCCTGTCCTAGTTGACAGTATCAGCGAGCAAGAGGCCAAAGAACTAAAAATTGTAGACACCACATCCAAAGGGTATGAAATATACCAGTTTAGGAATAAGTTATGGCTAAAGGTGGGCAATGAATTACTCTCCAATGATTTAAAGTTGGTATTCTCAAGACACTCCTCTTACAGGGAGTCCAAAGAGCTTGTGAAGCTTTTTAAACCCAAACAAGTTTACCCATGCGTAGAGTCAGATGATACATGGAAGAATGGGATGTTAATGTCGAGATTGTTCAAAGATGTTTGTACTGGTAATAAACTAGAAGACTTTATTTATGATTATTCTAAAGCCACAACGATAGGTGTACCGAAACCGGAGATTTTGCAGCGACCTATAACCACCATCAACCGATGGGACCTCAACCAGTGTCAGAAAGAGATCGACTTTGTTAGAAATCATATTGATATAGGGTTAGATATTAAAGCTGGTCAATTGAAGGAGTCCCTTGAAAGCGAGCACGAAGAACCTGTACAATTACAACAGCTCGTTGCCCAAAGGAATGATGATAAATTCAATTGGTTTATTCAGCAAAGTCAATTGTTATATATGAAAATTATGGCACGTCAGTTGCCAGGACAGAGACCGTTACTTCCAGGAGAAATTGAACTTATGGAGAAGTTAATGTTTGAATCACAAACATCTGGATCAAGTTTTACCGCTAGTTTTTGTACTAGCACGTCTAGTGGCTCAAATGCTAACGATACAAGATTGGTTCAAGTCACAGAGTTCGGGATAGCCACGAGAATTCCTACGATTAGGGATAACCTGATGATAGAATCTTCGTTCAGGGATGAAGAGTTCTCCTGTCAGGGACACCAACAAATTGATCAGGCTAGTATTAATAGAATAAGTAAAAGGATAAAATATGATCCAGATTATTATTTTGATTTGAGTTTGAAGTGTATTAAGAAGCTGGCATGAATCGTTCAGCCACAAAGTTTCTAAGTAATGACTTATGTATATATTTTATAGGGTTCTAATATCAAGGGGTTTGACTATTCTACTCTTCAAATGGCTGCAAATGGCTGCGAATCAGTACAAAAGAACACCAAATAAATAACAAATACCTTTTTTGCTAGAGTTCGAATCTCTTCAGCTTTTACACCACTACTCTTTTATTCCTGATAAAGAGATTTAAGTAATAAAAATCGTATGTTTATGGCGATTTGAATTTAATAAATTACCTTATATATTAACGACATTGTGGGAAGAGTAGTAACTTGCACGACATAGATGTTCGTATGATAATAACTGTGTACATTCTATTTACACTATTGAGTATACACTTTATATTACATTGAGTTATTCTATGCTACTGTGTACTGATTTGTATGTAATTTCATTACTCATATTTGGGATTGTTTGTTATTGATCTTTGAACGTTGTTGATGACGAAATATGATTGATCCTAGGAATGCTGCTGATGCTGGAGTGTCGCTTATGATGCAACTTTGACTAATGATATATGGAAAGGTTGTGAATGCTGATAAGAACAAGAGAATCAACATCTTCGCTTGGCTCAGGTGTTAATTTTCCCTCCATTGATGTGAACACTTTACACACTTATAAAACGTAGTCATTGGTTCATCCGCCGACCTAATTTGTAATTGGAAGAAATAAGCCTTATCACCTCCACAAGAATCCTTCGGACATTGAGCTGCAGTTTGATCAACATTATCCCATGCACCTTCACCGCCTAGCACATCATCGACTTCCTTTCTTGGTAATTTCTTTTTATCATACATTTGAAACCCCGAGATCTTGAACTCGTAGGGACATGTGGGGCAATAGAACCTGTTGCATTCACCCGCATTCAGGGATATGAGTAACATATTGGAACAGTATGGACAGAATGATAACATGATGAGATGAGGTCTGTGCGAACTCAGATCGATGAGTGGGAAGTAAGTGAAAAGCGAACTAACGAGAAGTAGTGAGAACTCAGAACGAGCACTGATAAATCTACCGCGTATCGTTGTAATTACAGACAGTAGACATATGGTAATTGGTACGAATAGTCGAAAGATTGGTGATAAAGAACAAACTCCCGATCTTGGGTTTAAAGGTCTCTCACCATCGCCCCTCGAAGATTCTCCAAAAAGGAGTCCCATAAAATTATCACCAGTTAAAACTCCAAGAGGAAGAGCAGGACTTCGATCTCCACAAAAACGATCAATTGAAAGTTTAAATGGGTCGGCAGTTAAGAGGGCGTATAGGACAAAGATATCGCATACGCTTAATGAGGAAGATACCTTGGATGATGATGAGTTGGACGATCAAGATTTAGAAATTGCTGTGGCTATTATCAGAGAGTCGCATGTTGAGCATTATGGTAGGAGGATAGTGTTGGAGGAGGATGGTGAAGGGGACGAAAGCGAAGAGGACCAGAAATTGGACGAGGAGAGAGATAATGGAAGAAGAAGAAGACCACAACGTCAAGTACGGAAAAGAACAAAGGTACAACCTGAAGAAGACGAAGAAGAAGATGACGATAGTGGTGAAGAGTTTAAAGTAACAGAAGAAGAGGAAGAAGGTGAAGAAGATGAAGATGAAGAAGATGAAGAAGAAGAAGAAGAAATAACAGATGATGAATATATATTCAAGGTGCCTCCAAAGACTGAAAAAATAGGAAGAAAAAGAGGAAGACCACCAAAAGAGTCACAAAAGCCACAAAAATCACCAAGAACTGCTACAATTGAAAGAACACAACTGTCACCAAATGAATGGGAGCTTGATGAATCACCTAGGAAAAAAGTAGGCAGACCTAGAAAATACCCATCAGAAGAACCAGAAGTTCCTATACCCAGAGATATCGTTTCTATATTTAAACAAGATGACGAGACGATCTTCAAAGACAGCTTAGTTAGGAAAAAAACTTCAGGAGGAGAAAAAGAGTCACTGACAGAACTTCCTGACTTTATAGACCATATAACTGAGATTCCCATAGTGACGGGGATAAGTAAACGAGACCAAACCAAGAGTGAAGATTTGACCTTCAAACCATTACCTGTACCGAAATCCGTTGATGGAAAGCTCCCTGAAGAGTATGTTAAGCAGTATCTTCCTGAGATCGACTGGAAAGGCCAAGAAGTCAATGAAGCAGCGGATGATAGAGCTTATTTTGTCGATGGAACTGCAGGGTTCTTTGAGCAGAGTAGTAATAGAGAAAGGCACTCAGTAATGCTGTTATCTAGTTTAGGAATCAACCTCAACCACCAGGAATACGTAGATAACATCGAATTATTGGAGAAGTTCAAACTCAATGAGAAACAGGCATTGGCTAAGGTTTATAAGGAATTCTATGGTCAATGGAGTTTTGAACTTAGTCAGGGATTTAACTTGTGTTTCTATGGCCTTGGGTCCAAGATAAGGCTTTTGAATGAATTTGTAAGTGAATACCTTGTGAACTGGCTTGAAGAAGAGCCAAAGATTATTGTGATAAACGGCTACAATCCTACGGTAAAACTAAGGCAAGTATTGCCTATGATCACTGAAACCTTGGTCCCAAACACCGACCTCCCCACCATGAGCAGGAACCTTATAGATACAATCCCATACATTCTTAATCAATTAGATAAGAAAAGAACTGTACCTAAACCAAAGATCATTTTGCTAGTCCACAGCATAGACGCAGAACCAATGAGAGACACAAGAGTACAAAACCAATTATCACAACTTGCAACCATTCCAGAAATATTATTTTTATGTTCGGTAGAAAACATCAATTTCCCCTTACTTTGGGACCTGTTCAAGACCGAGAATTTCCGGTTCTTATACCATGACATTACCACTTACGACCCATATTATTCTGAAACCTCGTTCAAAGATTCAATCAATTTAGGTAAAGCCAAACGTACTCAAAGTAGTAGAGGTGCAACATTTGTTCTTAGTGCATTGAACGAAAATTCCAAGAAAATGTATAAGATTTTGTTGGATATGCAAATGGCTAAGATCAAACAAATGAACCCTAAAAGTAGCTATCAAAGTTCAAGAGGTACTCTTAGGACTGGAGTGGAATTCAAGACTTATCATGCTCAATGTGTAGAGAAGTTTATAACATCTAATGAGTTGAATTTTAGAAGCATGTTGAATGAGTTTGTGGAACATAACATGTGTGTTTTGACCAAAGATGAAGCTGGGGTCGAGAAGGTTTATATTAACTACACGGTTGAAGAAATGGAGAGATTATTGTTGAAAACTTAAGTTTAGGGCTAGCTGTGGATACCTTAATCAAATTAATGTCAGCTGGTGGTTTTCTGGGTGTAAAAGTTTCAACAAGCCCAGACCCCTGTACACCAACGGAATCTGTAGCTTAATGTATTAGTTACGCATTTGAAGTCTCTGTGATGGTATGATGTCATCAAGCGTTCGCAAAATAACCAGTTACTTATAGCACAGATGTACTGCTATAAAGAAACATAATTCTGTTTGTGAACCTTGGATATATCCTTAAGGGGGCAAACATAACCTCTCTCATCCTATTCTTCCAGGAAACATCAAGAGATCTGGGAGCTTTTCCCCAGGAAAAAGAATAGGAGTAACCAAAGTAATACGAGCGTTTGTCGTTTGTCACTCTTGCAAAATCGCGTAACCGAAGGCGCACCCGTGCACCTATAACCTCGCCTAGCTCACCCTCGCCTACATTACCAGTATCAAAGTCTCACACAGTTCCGGTTCACAATATGGTTGAACTAACTAAACTACCCGAAGGGACCCAATTAACCGTCGGGAGTCACAAGGTTACCATCCTTAAGTATATAGCGGAAGGAGGGTTTGCCCACATATACAAAGTTCGAATTGATCCTAAAGAATACGATAATGAAATTGCATGTTTGAAAAGAGTGATTGTTCCTGATAAATCAGGATTAGATCAATTACGTAAAGAAGTCGATGTTATGAAGAAGTTACGGTATGCCAGGAGTATTGTTAGGTACTACGATTCACATGCCGAACGTTTGGAGAATGGAGCTTATCAAGTGCTTGTATTAATGGAGTTATGTCCTAACAAATCATTATTAGACTTTATGAATGCCAAAATCAAAACCAAGCTCAATGAGCAAGAAATCTTGAAGATTATGTTTGATATAAGTGTAGGAATTTACGAAATGCATAAGGCCAAGATGATTCATAGAGATATAAAGATTGAAAATGTGTTGATCGATGCTGACCATCGGTTTAAATTGGCAGATTTTGGTTCAACAAGCCATCCACTTCCTCCGCCTAAGTCCCAACAAGAATTTCAAGCTTTAACTCATGACATCATGTACCAAACCACTCCCCAGTACCGGTCTCCAGAAATGATTGATCTTTATAGAGGGTTCCCCATTGATGAGAAATCAGATATTTGGGCTTTGGGGTGTTTCTTATACAAGTTATGTTACTATATAACTCCTTTTGAAGCTAATGGAGATATTGCCATCTTACATGCATCATTCCAGTTCCCTCCACTTCCAAAATATCCCGGTGATTTACAGAATTTGATTATTATTCTCTTGCAGGAAAATCCAATCTTTAGACCTAATATTGTCCAGGTGATTAAGTTGGTGTGTAAGATGTTACACGTTGATTTCAAGACTGTGGATGTTGAAGATATATATAATGCCGGATCGTATAACTTCCATGCCTTGCATGAGTATCAACAACAACGTCAAAATGAGTTAATGAGGCAGCAATTATACTACCAACAACAACAAAGTCAACAGAATCTTTCCCAAACACAAAGCCAACAAAATCTTGCACAACCCCAAACACAACCACAAATCCATTCAAGTCATTCTCCACAACCTCAACCACAGCCGGTAAATTCAGGTCATTCATCTCAATATTTAGAACCGAAATCTGCATCGGTTAGTAAATCTAATTCCATTAGTAAACCTAATTCTACAGTCAGTAGATCACCATCAGCTGAGCCTGCTGACGATACATTGGAAATCGAAGATTTGGACAATGTTGAAGAGCGGTATCCATCTTTAGAGGATATTGATGTTCCAGAAAAGCCTCTACCACAGACTCCTCAGCAAGTCCAGGCACAGGCACAGGGACCAGTTCAACCACAACAACGTTATTCACAACCTCAAGCTCCTCACCCACCACAAATGCCACCGCCAGTTGCTCCTTCAGTCCCGGCTCAATATCCTGTTCAACCCCAAGTCCTCACGCCCCAACAAATTCTGAAACTCACCCCAGACCAACTAAAACATTACAATTACCAACATCAAGCATACCACTACCAATTGAACCAATTCTATCAACAGCAGAGCCAATATGGAAGGACTAACATGGAGAGAACAGCATCGGGTAATTATCTTAGTGATCTTCAGAATAAGGAAGCGTGGGAAGATTCTCAAGATGGTAACGCCAAACTTGATGGCAATGCAGGAAAACTTGCAGACGATATTTTTGGGTCCAAGTCCAGGTCACCAAGTGAAACCGTCAAGAGTCAACAGAAAACACTGCAGAGTATTAAGTCAGAGCCAGCTATTGAGAGCACCGATAATTTGATAGAGGACGAACAAGGAACTCCTGTTCGTCTTACTAAAAGTAATAATTCGACAAAGGTTGAGGGGTTCGGTGAAGATGTCGAGGATTTTGATAAGTTTGGACCAGCTGATATCGAATTGAATACTGAGGAGGTCCCCCCATCAGTAGGAGTACTGGCAGCTCAAATTCAAGCCCAGCCAATACCACCGCCACAAGTTCCAGCTCAGCAACAACCACAAGCTGCAATTAAGCAACAACCGCAGAATCCACAGCAACAATCACAAGTCCCAGTTGAGGAACAGGCACAAAAACCACAACAACCAGTTCAACAAGTGCCGCAAGTGCCACAACCAAGTTCAGGAGTACAATCAGCAGTACAATCACCAGTTCAACATCGGGTTCAAGTGACTCCAAAACAACCACAAACCCATTTGAATTATGTACAACAGGGTCAAGCACAACCGCAGCAACATCCACAGCAACATCCACATGGTCAGAGCCAGGTACAGGGACAAGGAGGAGTGGGACTTGGAATATCACAAGGTCAATCACAGCCAATGACTCAAGGGCAAAGTTACCAAGGACTGCCATTACAAGCACAGAACCTTCAAGGACAAAACATCCAAGCACAGAACTTTCAGCAAAACCTCCAAGGGCAAAATGTTCAAACTCCTCAACAAAGAGAATATGAAAGACCAACGTATGTAAACTCCCCAGTCACCAACTACTTTTTAGATGGAAGTCCCGAAACCAAAGTTGAACCAAAAAGTAAATCCAATCCATGGGGACAATACAGAACCTCAAGTAGTAAAAACCTTGAACAACTTAAAGATCAAATCAATAACTTAAACCTAGGAGAAAGTCCTAAACTTCCAGCAAGAAAACCTCCACCACCTGAAGCCAACCTAATAGATTTGGAAGTAGGACTTGATTCTGACAGCAGTGTTTCATTACCAGCAGCTTCCAATGAGAATTTAGTGAGTGAAGATTCACTTATTGATTTGGACGAAAGCAAGTACCGTAGGGATAGACCACATTTTAGAAAGAAGGGAGTTGTTCCAAATCCTGATTTTAAGGTCCAAGAAGAGGTTATAGATTGGGCTTCAGATGATGAAAATGAGAGCAATTCTGTAATGAATCGGTTATCAATTAGGAACTCTTTAAAGACCCGTAAGTCAAGTGATCACAAGCGTTCAGATAGTACGAAACGTTCTGAAAGTTTGAAGAGAGATGGAAAGAGACTGGATAGTGGGTCTGAGAAGAAGAGATTGTCCAGATTGATTTCTAATTAACTTCCTGTGCTTTAGTTTGAGCTTTGGTTGCGTAATGGCTATAGTTATGGCTTCGATTATATAGATAGATTAATGAATTTTCTTAGATTAATTTGTATTATACTTCTTCAATTCCTCTTGGAGAGCTAGCCCCCCTCTCCCCATATACCGACCTCTGTGAGCTACTCTATTGTATGGTAGAAAAAAAAGTATTGACCACCAACACTTTGATATTCACTAACTTGTTATCTATGGTTATGGTTGTTGCACGACCCCCAAAACTATATAAACTGGTTAGTGTGCCCGAGTTCATTGCATTGGCTGTGGAGTATTCGTTCAAGTTTTGATATTTTAGAAGATGCTGTTAATTCAGTTCAATGGATACGGTCAATGAATTCAGCAAGTCTGAGACAGCGGTTAACGTACAAACCATGGGGTAAATTTGTGATACATCAAATTTAGCTCATACTTCCTATAAATACAAGGAATTTTTGTGTTGATTGGAACAAGTGAATATCTTTATCATCTTTTACATCAATCAAGCAATGAAGCTCCATGGCTATAAGGGCCAACTGTATGAAGCATGCAAAGCTCAGATAGCGCTGATGCGATTACAAATCCGCATCATGGAAACCCTACTAACAAATCTTAATAATCAATCAGATGATATAATATCGACAGTGCTATCGTACCTACCCGGGGCTTACATCAGACAATTCTTCCTTTATTGGCATACAAGACAATTGGTCATTAATGAATATTATTCAAAAGAATTGCATCTTATTGTAACCCCGTATAATAAAGTCAATAGAACGCATTGGTGTGTTGATTATGATACCACAGGAAGGAACCAAGAGATCTTTGATTTGGTTTACTATGGTGAAATTGATGAATTCCTATCTTTCAATCCTGAAATCATTCCTCGTAAACTTGTGTTTCTAGTAGGAAGCGATTTCTATACATTGTTTGACTTGATCCACAAGTACCACGAGAGATTCTGCAAATCCCAAAAAGTTGAAATTCTCCTTGAACATGGAAGGTTTGAACCTCAAGACTTTGAAATTATCTTTCAGTTACCTAACTTATCTAAACTAGACTTGGCCAGATTTGAATTCAAAAAGATAAAACTGTTACTCAATGAATACTTGCCTCAATTAACAAACTTGTCAACGATTGAATACCTAGGTCATGATGTGGTGAACTGGTCAGATTACAAATTTCCACCTAACTTGAAACAGTTAGATATTTCATGGTTTCCTGCTATCAACGTATTGTCTATTCCTTTACCGGAAAATCTACAGGAGGTGTACATAAATGGGTCTGGTATTGGTAATAAGGTAAACTCGTTATTGGAGATTTTACCTCGAAATTTGAAAACATTGATGTTGTCATATAATGAAATTGAATCTTTGAGCTGTGATTTATTGCCAAGACATATCAAAAAATTGGATCTTTCATCTAATGGGTTAAGACTATTGACTCAACTGTCAGAATCGACCGCTATCAAATGGCCTGATTTGATTGAATTGAATCTTAGCTATAATCAGTTGGACGATCGGAGCCTTGCATCAGTTCAATGGCCTGAAACTTTGAAAACCTTGAACTTACAACATAATAAGTTTGTCAGTATTTACAATTTCAATAAACTACCATCTGGCCTACAGACATTAAACTTGGATATCAATCCCATTGAGTTTAATTTTGATAGAGAAACCAGGCAAGTGCTTCAATTTAACTTTCCAAGGAATCTCACAGACTTAACTTTGGGTAGTTTACACTTACTAGGTAACTTTCAAGACAATGATCTTATAAAAGATAAGATCATTTTCCCTCCCAACTTGCAGAATTTGACATTGATTGGCTGTGGAATAAAGACTCTTAAGTTCTTCAAATTCCCTAAACTGTTGACTAAATTGGATCTTTCGGAGAACTCTATTGCTGACTTACATACATATGAGTACAAGTGGGAATCATTAGTCAATCTACAGGAGTTACGATTTTTCATCAACCAGTTAAGTAATCTAGACAACTGGAGTTATCCCCCAAACATTCTAAAATTAGACTTTAGTCATAACAGGTTTACAGAATTGACGAACCGGATTCCGTTATTCAATCACAGCTTTAATCGGTTCTCTAGGTTCACCGAACTCAGTTTTGGATCTAATCAGATCAGTGACATAAGTACAGTTGAAGTACCTGATCATCCTGTTAGTTTGGACCTTAATACTAACCAACTTCCTGGGCAGTTTCATCTAACCAGAGAATTGGTAAAACTCGAGAGGTTGGATGTACTGGTGAATAATATTTTCGATATAACATGTGAAGAAGCCACTAGTCCTCAGAGATTATCGTGGTTTAATGTGGGGAATAATCCCATTAGTAACAGGCCTCCAGACAGGTACTTTTTTGATAAAGTTGAATTGGCAATTGGAAGGAAAGTGAAGAAGAGAACCAAGAAACTTCATATCAATTTGAAGTCTAATGACTGGAGTCTTTGAGTTATCTGGAGAATGACTATGGCTAAAATCCTTGTCGTTGTTTCAAGGTAATTCTGGTCTAGGATCATCGCTCTATTAATTCCTTTCGTGGACACTTGTAACAATCACATTAATGCATATAAATACTACAACAGTGCGCACTAACCTTACATTTACTACGAAGCTGAGCCGCGATCACAGATCCGTATAATGCAACGACTTCAACCAATCTTAATACCCAACCAGATGATATTATACTTAAAGTATTCTCGTGTTTACCTGGACCATTCATAAAGAAATTCTTCCTTCATTGGCATACAAGGCAATTGAGATCATTAAAGAAATTTATTCAAAAAGAATTAGACTCTATTGTTTTACCAAGTTCATCGGTTAATACAACTCATCTGTGTAGGTGTGAGGATTCTACCTTACTGCGAGTGCTAAGACAGGTGAATGGTATTTGGCCAGAGTAAAAACGACTGTTTAAGGATTCACTTTGAACAGAGTTTTGTAGTGTTCTGCGAGTCTTCTCTGAGTTTCCATCATAAGCCTTTATGGGATCGTCGTTGATCTCCACTAATAAGCACACCGTAGTACATACGAAAACGCTTTTAATTCTCCAGCATTCCTTCGACTTAAAATCAGAGCGAAATTCAACTCGAAACTCTCGCATCGCTAAGGTTCTAGCGCGCTTAGTAAGGCATCTCATCGCAAGATGGAACACACGAAACAATTACTATCATTGTTAATCTTATCGGCGCCAGCCTCCAAAGCCGATGTCCAAGTTCCAGATGACCTCAAGTCAATAATAAATCCTATCCAAGTCATACTTAAAGGAAAATCATCGGAACTCGTTAACGGTAGTGAATATGATACGTTCCTAGCCAACCCCCAAGCTAAAGCTATACTCGAGGAATATCCATCAAAAGATTTGTATACTGTCATTTCCAATTATATAGACACCATTTCCGAGTTATTAGACCAACAATTTGGTGAATTAGGACCCCTTCATCTCCATATACTAGGAATAGCTTACCTTCAAACATTTATTCAATTGAACTTCACAGGACCAGGGACCAGTTTTAATCAAACCATATTGTTCCCTGGTACAGAGTCGTTGATTCAATTAGAGGCTGTGAAATTGTTAGGGTTAGAAGGTCAAGCAGCCTACGATCTAATGACAGATCCTGTGTTTTTTATTATATCCAGTAGAATATTTGAGAAACTTATGGGAACAAGCCATTCCTTAGTCAGTGAAAGGATTATTGATGTCAATGAGATAGTGGCAGAAACCAGTAAATTAGCTGTGGTAAAGGATCAATTTAGTGCTAGTATTGCGTGGTGGAGATCAAGAACTCTTCAAGTGCATTTATCGTTGTTTACCGAACCTCCAAGTGTAATTCCTACCATTTCCACCCTTCTTCTTACTCCAGCAGTTGTGGAATCACTCAGTCCTCAGGATACAGAAATAAGGAAACATCTTCATATAAGTTTCTTTCTTGAAAGTGCTAGAGTGAGTATTCATAGCCAAACTGAACACCTTGCCATACCATTATTAGGCAGAGCCCGAGAAGTTTCTAACTTGGAATTGGTCTTGACTGGTGGTAAGGCGAAGCGTACAAAGTTTCAGAAATTCTTGACTTCCAATCTTCTTGTGTTGGCCAAAAGTCAGCCACAAAGTCTTTATGATACTGAGAATTCTAATCCTGAGAGTTATGAGTTGAATTCGGATGTCTTATTAGAAAGACCCCAGTTTGAATCACTTGAAGATTTGGAAATCGATGATCAAAGAAACACAAAAAGAATCAAATTCGATCCATCATTTGAAATTGAGGATGATGGCGTAGAGAGATTATTACCAATTGCTATCAAGCAAGACGACATTCCAGAATCTTTGAAGGAACTAGATCCTAACCAGCAACCTCCGTTGTCAGACCTTGATAATATCCAACTTCTCTTGAGGTTGACTACTATCCAGCAAACATCACCAGCGCAAAACGCTTTGGTTGAAGAAGAGTTGTTAGCACTCATTTCGAGAATCCTTTACGTTGATACTAATCATGTCAATTGGTTGGTGTTCTCTAGGGCTTTATGGGAAAGGTCGGTTCTTGAAACCTCTAAACCAAAAACTATTGAAAGAGGAATTCTTCAAATGACCTCTTTAGTAGAAGAAATCGGAATCAAGATCAAGTCTAGAATCATTCCCCAAACTGAACTCAAAGACGAAGACGACGGAACTTCACCTGCTGGACTGAGGTTGAGATTCCTTCATCAAATGACATTAATGCCCCAATGGGCGATGGATGTAAAATTGGCAGAGAAATATATGTCAATTGGGGTATTAAGGTCGGCTCTAGAGATTTATGAACGGTTACAATTGACATGTGAAGCTGCTCTTTGTTATGCAGCAGTAGATAACGAACCGGAAGCTGAAAGGATCTTGTTGCAACGTATAGAGACACATCCAGAAGATGCTAGGGCTATTTCCATTTTGGGTGATTTAAGACAAGATCCTTCCTTATGGGAAAAAGCATGGGAGATTGGACGTTACCACCGTGCTAAGGCTTCATTGTCGAAATACTTCTACGCTCCACCACCAGGCCAAGGCCCTAAGAGTCTTGAACTAGCTATTCAGCACATGAACGATTGTCTTAAAGCCAATCCTCTTAGTTATGAGAACTGGTTCTTCTATGGATGTTGTGGGTTAGAGAGCCAGCAATTTGAACTTGCATCTGAAGCGTTCAGCAGATGTGTGGCTTTAGACGACACAAACTCTCATGCATGGTCAAATTTGGCTACAGCGTTGTTGAAACTGGATAAACCAAGAGCAGCGTTCAACGCTCTTAAAAAGGCATTGAGAGCCGCTAACGAGAATAAACGGTCATGGAAGATTTATGAGAATTATCTTATTGTGGCAATGCAATTGCACGAATGGAATGACGTTCTTCTTGCCACAAGAGAGTTAGTGGATATTAGAAGTACTAACGAAGGTGAGGCTTCTATCGATATTCCAGTTATTGAGAAGTTGGTAGAGCTTTTAGTTGCCACGGAGTTTCCTGCGGACGATAGAATGACTCATTATCAACGGTCTTGTATTGACCTTGTATGTAATATTCTTCCTAAAGTGATCACCACATCATCAAGATGTTGGAGAATCGTTGCCAGGGTAGAATTGTGGAGAAAAAAACCATGGGTGGCTTTAGAGTGTCATGAGAAAGCATATAGAGCTGTTTCTAGTAGAGCTGATTTAGATACTGATGAACAAGTTTGGAATGAGGCTGTCGACGCTTGCAGTGATTTAACGGCTGCTTATGAGTCTTTGGGAGAATTGCCGGGTAAACATGGTGCAGAGGACATGGTTTGTAAGGATTGGAAGTATAAGGCTAGAAGCAGTGTTAGAGGATTAATGAGTAAAGGAAAGCAGATGTGGGAGGATTCTGAGGGGTGGTATAAACTTGTGGAACTTAAACAGGATTTCTCTTGATCCAAGCGAAGAGGAGTCTGTTGTAAGTAACTCGTCCTTTTTACAGTATATAGATATTATAGAAAGTTTGGATTCCGAACCATTACATATCTCTATGGCTGCCAAATCATACACAACAAATCGAATAAGAATGGCTGCACGCTTTCGTGTACTGGTGACTTGAAGGCTCCTTGGGTCTGTTGTCAAGAACTAGGGCAATTTGAAAAGTAGTGCTGATTTCCATTAACTAAGGTTAACCACTAGAATTTTTACTACCACGTTACTCACCCATTTATCTTTAAGAAATACAAAGTTTCAATCTTCCTTTATAAACACTCTATATATCCTATAATCCTTTATTGTTAGATGCACTAGAGAGAAAGTCATCTCTCTACAGGTGCACGGGGGAATTGAAGTCTTTAACAACCAGATACTACGTTACCATGGGGCTCTTTCCTAAGCTATATTTTGATATATAAACCCTACTAAACAAGATATTAATCATCATCTCCAGTTAAATCATCGACTATATGAAAATTATCGAAATTAACAGATGAAACCCTCTTTCCAGTTCTTTGTGGTTTATCATCCAATATGTTTATCCTAAGAATTCCCACGTTATTCCACAGTTTTTGCACTAAACTAACTATTCTATAGATCATCATCTTGACATACTCAGAAGATTCCATTCTTAACGTCAACACGAATAAATAAACTAAAAAGCTCTTGGTTGAATATTGTATCATTTCCATTGCATAGACTCCAAGAACTGATATTTCAATTAACGAAGATATCCATAATGTTCTATCTTCAACTATACCAATATGCGGAGTCAAAATCTTAGCGGTAAGGGTATGTTTGAAGTAATCATCCAACATGGTGATGTAAATGTTAAGGAACGAATAAAGTGCAAATGGAAGTAACTTCAGAAAACTTTGAGATGAATACAATGCAATAATACAATTAACTAATAGGAAAGTATTCTCTGACCTCGTCAATGATTCCACCTTCTTCTTTTTTTTAAGCAACGTTAGATGCCTATATGAAACGACCGTGTAAGTTAAAAGGCTTCCAAATAAAGCTACCAGATAATCCCAATGCTTCCATACTCTTGACTTAAGCAAATACCATAGTAATCTTGAACTAAACCCCAACGTTACTGTATGCGATCCCAACCAAAGGAACTGTAATAATTGAGTTTCAGTAACTCCATAGTTATTATCCATCAAATAATCATAAATTATATAAAGGTACATTCTAAGAATAATGAATGTTTTTTGGTGTTGAATCCATTGGATGGTTTTGCGGTAATACGGTTTAATGAAATTAATTGCTATGAATAACTCGGGGAAATAAAAGTAGCTATTTAAGTTCATGGTATTTTGGTGGTTTTGTGAATTTTGCAACTTTGCGTCTTTGTCTTTTTGTGTACGTGTCGTAAGTTTACTTGTCGTGAAAGGTATATCTCGACATTGGTAGTGTAATTACCGATGGAGTCTTTATGCCCTAAGAAACCCTATTAAATATCTTTGTTCAATATCTCTTCACTAGTATAAACAAAATTAACCATCGTACAGTCTTTATACAATCTCCCTTTAGAAACACCTACTTTTGGCCTATCCACAACCCCTGTTTCAAAGTGCACTGCCATGACCAACGCGAAACAAATCAATTTCATAAAGATGGAAGACAAATATATCGGATTAGCATTGGCGGTATCGTCGTCGTTGGCTATAGGAACCTCATTCATCCTTACCAAAAAAGGATTAATGCAAACCTCTAATAAAGGTGGTAGTAATGATGAACATCAATATTTACAAAATCCAATCTGGTGGGCTGGTATGGTGACTATGGCCATTGGTGAATTTTCAAATTTTGCTGCTTATACATTTGCTCCACCTATCTTGGTTACTCCATTAGGGGCCTTATCAGTTATTATTGGAGCAGTTTTAGCTGCTATCTTTTTAAAAGAAGAGTTGGGGACTTTAGGTAAATTAGGGTGTGCTATTTGTTTATTAGGTTCAGTTATTATTGTATTACATGCTCCTCCTGATAAAGAAGTCACTACAGTTGATGAAATTTTAGGGTATGCTGCCAGACCAGGATTCTTATTTTATTGTTTCATAGTGTTAACTTATTCCTTGTTCATGATTTATAAGATTGTTCCAAAATATGGCCATACAAATCCAATGATTTACATTTCAATTTGTTCATGTGTTGGATCAGTTTCTATTATGGCCATCAAAGCATTTGGTATTGCTTTGAAATTGACCTTGAACGGAAACAATCAATTCACTCATGTTTCAACATACCTTTTCCTTTTAATGGTTGTTATTTGTATTGTCACCCAAATGAATTATTTCAATAAAGCTTTAGATCAATTTGACACTTCAATCGTCAATCCTTTGTATTACGTTACATTTACTACATGTACATTAGTAGCATCATTTTTATTATTTAGAGGTTTCAATACTACTTCCGCTGTTAATATTATTTCCTTACTTATTGGATTCCTTATTGTTTTCAGTGGAGTTTATTTATTGAATATTGCTAGAAAGGATAATGAAGGTAGAGGTAGAGAAATTTTTGGAGTTCATAATGGTAAAGATTTAGGACCAATGGATGGTGGTGTTACAGGATTTTCTTCATTGAGAAGATCAATGCAACTTCCAAGAGATGAGTATAATGAGGAGACTGTTGGATTGAGAAGGTTTGATAGTTTTGAGTTAAGTGATGATGAAACTAGTAGAAGTCACTAAACGAATAAGTGAAGGAAGTCATGGTTATGAGAGTTGACAGTATCATAGCTAGCACAAGATGAACAGTGTTCATATTATTGACGGTGTGTAAATTAGGCATGGTGAGTACGTTTATAGTATTATACGTATAGGTCATTGTATGACAGTCTTGAAGTTCTTGGTTCCGCTCGGGTAGTGGGTCTAGCATAAATATATTCCTACACACCTCACCTAAATATCATCGATATCTAAATCATCGTTTTCTTCTTCCTCTTCATCATCATCATCGTCACCGAATTCGAAATTAACATCTTCATCTTCATTGTCACCAAATGTATCAGTTTCATTAATCTTAGCATTTTCTGGTAATTCTCCGACATTCTTCAAAGTTCTGGCTTCATCAGAATTATATTTATGTACAACATCACATTGATCGTCTTGGAAATCTCTTAATGATACTAAAATAATATCACCTTGTGACATCCATACTTTCTTTCTTAATTTACCTCTAATGTGTCCCATTCTCTTTACACCATCAAAGCAACTAACTTCGATTCTTCCATTACCTAACATTTTGGTAATTTGTCCATATTCTGTACCTTCTTCTTTATAGACCAATTCTCTCTTTTGTGCTCCGGAAACGTTCTTTCCTCTTCTTCTATTCTTACCACCTTTTCCTTTACCTGATTTTCCCATTCTGATAAGTTATTTAGTGAAAATTTTTTAAGGTCGCGAGAGTTGTTTGCGAGACTTCATCGCGGTGGTAGTGAGTAACCATACATAGAGGGTATAAATATAATCTACGAAAATAGACACATATACTGTATTCAAACACAATTACACAAATACAATTCACAAGTAGAACATACACAAACACAAACACACTGCTAACTAAGATAAAGGTATTTCACAACACAATCTCCATACATAATTGCATACGTTACACATAAAACAAACACAACCAATATGGACTCAATTGAAGCTAACACACAGTTCAGTCAACTTTTAAGAAACATCAACCCTTCGGTTCAAAGTCTAACGAAAACGGCATACTTTGCTATGAAGAATTGGCAGAATGAAGATTATTTATTCCCAGTTATATTAGACCTTGTTAATGATGCTAATATAGAAATCAATACTAAATCCACCATCTTTCAGTTCATTGATGTGTTGGTCAACGAGTCATACAATAATCAAAACTTTCCTTCTCCTTATATAACGAACTTACGTGAGTCTTTACCTCATATATTGTTAAAAGTATTACCAGGTACAAGTAATTATAACTTATATAATGTATATAATAGTTTGAGGAACATATCGAAAACTTTGAAGGTGGACAGTTCACAGTATGAAGCCCAGTACTCGAAAATGGATATTGAAGTTCTTACTAAAGAAGAGTTAGAGAATATCGATGATAACTTGCCATATCCTGATATTCTCCTAACTGATACTGAAGAACAAGATCCTATACTTCAAACCTGGGATTTGTTACTCAAGAAACGTAAACAAAGTCACTATGAAAGAATACGACTTTTAAAACATGAGCCTTCAGTGGATAACACCGTAGCTGAAAATGAAATGTTTCATTTAAAACCTAAGGATATGGTTAATAATAATGAATTGTCTAAGAAGCAGATTTTGTTAAGGATGGAAGATGATAGAGAAGCTCATAAGCGGTCTAAGGAAAGTTTATGGTTGGTAGAGAGACCCAAGGAATCTACGGGGATTACAGAGGCGGAGTTTTTGCATTATTATTGGAATAAGTTCGATAAGTTGAGCGAGGGAGATGAGAAGGCATTGATGGAGACTTTAGGGGAATTTAATGAGGTTGTTAGGGGAAGCTATAAGGATGGTTTCTGACCTTCTAACATTGAGAGTGAAGCGCAGGAATAAATGAAGTAAGGGACGTGTTAGAGGTTGGTTATTCCACTGCGCTTCACATAGAGCTTCATAGAGTTTTGAAATGCACGACTAATGATTACACTTTATTACTATATAAAAATAAATGTGCGATGATTCACACACTAACATTAATCTTACCTCTCCCGATTGGGTCGTTAAGAAGACACCCCTAATAGCCTCAGCCGATTATGCTGGTTAAGACATTAAGGGCTTCTGGACTTGAGTATACCCAACAACTCATTCCTTCCCAGAACTCCATACTTAGCACTAGTAGCCTTTGTCTCAGTACTAAACAGGGCTACCGTTAAAACATGCCCAACCTTTTGATCTATACTATTAGCCAATTCATAAACTGGTTCATCGATCAACGTCGTACCCCCACTTATGAAAAGCCCACTGATACCTCCATCAGCTAATGGATTAACGTGTTCCTTTACTGGAGTCGACGTAGCAGAATCTGAAACTTCTTTTGGTTTGAAGTCCGTGACCGGTTCATTATTATAATAATTAATCAAGAAATTCAATGATCTAGAACTTAATTGGTTCTGTTGAATGACCACAGTATTCCAGATCAACGAAGCATGAATACCTTCATTAATGTCAAAAACATCATGAACATGTTGGATTAAATCTCCCATTAAATCAACACTTCTTTCACGGTCTTCTTTGAATGACTTACCAGGATGGAAGATGATGGTGCAATCTTCAACTTCACATTTTGACCCAGGCAAACGTTCAACTTTGGCTTGGACTAATTGTTCAACTTGTGGCATCCAATTTCTCAGTTCCTGTTCATTGACTAGCGAAATCCATTTTTTACTACCAATGAGTTTGATGTATCCCCCGTTTTCAGCTACAAGGCCAAACTTTGGGAACCGTTTAAAAAGAGTATCCAAAGTTGACCTCTTAAGGTAACTGCAAATATAAACAAGATTGTTATCATCGTCTAGTAAAGCATCTACTAAGAAATGATACAACGAAGCAGGGGATAATATATCCGAGTTTTTAACAGTTGTAGTGGTGGTGGATGTATTGGAAGCAGTGGTTTTGGATTCATTTCCAATAGAAGTTACAGCAGAAGCAGTTTCCAAATTAATCATAAATAATCTCTTACCATCTTGAGTCTTTTGGTAAAAGTTCTTGAGTATAGATAAGTCGAACTTGAGGACATTTCTGGTGTTACGTTCATAATCAATTGTCCATGCTTCGTTGATGGTTAACAAACAGTTTTTAACCCAATTTCTATAATCTCTAGAACAGACAACATCATGACACTTTCTCCATCTACTCAATTTCTCATTAGGGTCCATAGTCAAAGACTTTTTGAATACCTCAGAGAAATGTTTTATATCCCATGGATTGATAAGTATAGCCCCATCACCTCCACATTCAAGCAATTGTGATGATCCTGTGAACTCACTTAAGACCAAAGGAGACTTCTTTTCAGTAGTAGCAATGATAAACTCGTGACAAGTCAAGTTTAATCCTTCTCTCATAGACGAAACCACAAACATGTCAGCTTCAGCTTGTAAGGCCAAGTACTGATCGAAGCCAATATCTTGTTGTAAAAGAACGACTGGTTGACTCACTGAGATATTCTCAGCTAAGGAATTGATCCTACCAACAATCGTAGTGATCTGTGACATGTAATCATCATTAGAAGATGACCCTATACAAATTTGAATCAAAACTGTGGTATCCACATACTCAGGATTATTCTTTAAAAACACCTCGTATGCCAACAATTTCTCTTTGATACCTCTAAGTTTATCGACTTTATCTCTTGAGACGATCAACTTCTGATCGCCCCATCTTTCTCTGATTCTATTACGCCACTCATTGACATTATCACTAACAACAAGTTCGGCTAAAGAATTGGCATCAATACCAACAGGAATGGTGTTTACCATAATGAATCTTCCTTCATAGGTCAATCCATACTCGTTAGAATCCGCCAATAAAAGACGAGAACAAGTTTGAAGAAAATGTCTAACATATTCATCTGTTTGGAACGATATAGCGTTAGCACCCAACATACCCTTTAATAACGCATCTCTTTGAGCCAAACATCTAAACACCTCAGAGGATGGGAATGATACGTGTAAAAATAAACCAACTTTGGCTTGAGGTAATTTCTCTCTGATCATTTGGGGGACTAAAAGTAAATGATAGTCATGGATCCAAATCATATTCTCAGGATCATCTGGGTCTAATCCTTTATTCTCCTTTAAGTATACCTCTACGATCTTATCGGCCATAAGTTGATTTAAGGCCTTATAATGACCCCAAGAATGGTCTTCAAAAGCTTTGGATTTTGGGTTATCAGGTATTTCATAGTGTAAGGTTGGCCATAATAATTGCTTACAAAACGACTTGTAATGACCGGCAAATGTTAAATCACTGGGGAAAATTGCCTCTCCATAGTACTGTTCACGTAAAGTCTTTGATATTTCATTGATAACTCTTTCAGGTACTTCATCTGTAGGCATAGCTAAAGTACCGACCCATTTACGCTTATGAATCATTCCTTGTTCCGCAGCCATTTTCACAGCCTTTATAAGGGAACCGTTTCCGGTAGCTGCAAATAAAACTCTCCAAGGACTAGTTTCAAAGATATTAGCCTTATCAATGATTCCACTCTCTAATTTAGGATTAGAGAAACCCCCAAAGGGTGCTAATTTTATCTTTGCTCTTGGGTTTATCATTTCATTCCAGTCGTTATCCCATCCATTATCATCGTCAGAGTCGGCTTCGCCAAGAATACTGGTCTCTTGAACGGAGTCTTCTTCTTTGCTAGGATCCTCTTCTTTGATTGGATCAATAAGAAGGGAATTGGAACTATTATTATTCAAACTCATTGATAAGCTCGACTTATTTAATGATGATAAAGGCCTAAGTGTACTGGAAAGTGAAGACGGACCAGGAGATGGACTCAAACTTGATAAGTTCGTACCAGACCTGGAAAACTTTAAGGAGGGTAATCCAATATCGTCACTTTCTTTCTTAGGATCAATAACCGACCCATCCTGAATATTGACCTTTGACTTTGGTTGAATGTATTGGGGAAGCAATTTCTTGTTTAAGTTTTCAGCAAACATTTCAACTACTGGTTTGTTAGTTGACTTACCAACTTTCTTCAAGAAAAACTCTTCGACTGATTCATTACCCTCATGTACAGAGTTGCTTCTATCATAAGTACCCGGGGATGAGGTTGGAGAATGTTGATGGGAATTGGCGATACTCAAAGATGGCAAGATAGAATTTTGTCTGATGGGTACTGGTCTGGGAGCTGATATTGATTTCTTACGGTTATCTTGGGGTTGTGGTTCATTATATTCCGATTGAGGCCCTACTTCAAATTGTACGGTATAAGGGAGAAACCTAATGTTAGTAAAGCTTCTGATGTCCACAAACACAAATTTAATACATACAATGATCCTATAATAACAGTCATGATTAATTTGAAAAATCAATGGCAACTAGGGGGAATCAATGGTTTAAATACTCCAGTGGCTTGAAGAAATTACTAGAATGTCTATTGCTCGCATCGCGGTTGCTAATGGACCCTTTAGCCTTAAGTGCAGAAAAAGTGAAACAAATGGATTATCAAGAGTTATATAAGCTTAATGATAGTCATTGTCACTTGAGTGTACAGGTTAACCAAGAAACTGCTGACTGGCTAAATGGTGCTTTAAATGGAAGTGATTTTGGCCCGAATTTCTTTCATCTAATGTCTACAAATCATATAGATTTGGCAATCATCGATCAATTGGCGGCTAATTTGGATTGTATATTTCCTTATTTTGGTATACATCCATGGTATAGTCATTTGTTTACGGGTTTAGATATCAAAGACGAAGAAAGGTTAAAGAAGCAACATTATGATGAGGTCCTCAGTCCACCACCATCTCTGGAATTGTATGAGAATTTACCGGTGCCTATTAACTTGAATAGCTACTTGGAGAAGATACGATCACTATGTGAAAAGCACAATAAAAGAGAACACAAACACAATGATAGTGGACACAAAAGGGAAGGATGTGGAATTGGAGAACTTGGGCTCGATAAATTATTCAGAATTCCAACTAACGGGTACTATGGGAATCAAAACATTCAAGACAATGTTAAATTATCGCCATGTAAAGTTAAAATCGATCATCAGTTGAAAATCTTCACCAGTCAATTAGCCATAGCTGATGAATTAAACTTACCAGTATCACTCCATTGTGTGAAAGCTCAAGGTCCATTGTTTGATACCGTAAAGACTTATAAGCGCATACCAAAGGTGATTCTTCACTCATACTCTGGGTCAATTGAGCAAGTTGAAGTGTGGAAGAAGTTTTATAAGAAGACAAATCAACGGTTGTTATTCTCTTTTTCTAATTATATCAATGGTGTGTCTGAAAAAGAGGACCATTTACACAGGATTCTAGAAGTGTTAGAAGATGATCAGATATTAATAGAAACTGACGTGAGTCTAGACCATCATTTAGATAATGATTATATGGATCATTTGCATGGGATATTTAGTCAGGTGACGAAGCTAAAGGGATTGGAACTTGAACAATTGACAAGTTTGTTAAAAGAGAATTCATTATAATCCAGAGACTTTACATAGATGTACATAGACATAAAGACTGTACTTATATACACACTAAACACCTATAATCTTGATTTAATGATATCAACGAATTCAGGTTTTAAGGAAGCACCACCGACTAAGAAACCATCAACATCAGCCTTATCTTTGAATTCAGGAGCATTCTTACCATTAACTGAACCACCATATAAGATTTGAACTTTTTGAGCTTGTTCAGCACCAATGGTTTTAGCCAAATGATCTCTAATACCCTTATGAGTTTCTTGAGCATCTTCTGGAGTAGCAGCTAATCCAGTACCAATAGCCCAAACTGGTTCATAAGCAACAACAATTTTAGACCAATCAGAAATGATCTTAGAAACAGCATCTAATTGTCTGGCACAAACGTCCAAAGTGATACCACCTTTTCTTTCTTCTAAAGTTTCACCAATACATAAAATAACTGATAATCCTTGTTCAATGGCGAATTTGGTTTTTTCAGCAATGAATTCATCAGATTCTTTAATTATGGTTCTTCTTTCAGAGTGACCAGTTAAAGTCCAAGTAGCACCTAAATCTAAAACTTGGTTAGCTGAAATTTCACCAGTGTAAGCACCAGAAGCTTTAGAATAGACATTTTGAGCAGAAACTTCAACAGTCTTTTGTTTGTTAGCTTCAACTGCCAATGCGAGGTATGGGGCTGGTGGAGCAATGACAACTTGAACATCTTTTGGTAAATCAGCAGCATTTAAGTTATCGATGATTTTGGTAACGGATTCTTTAGTACCGTTCATTTTAAAGTTTCCTCCTACAAAGAATTGACGAGCCATTTTGTTTTATTAGTTAAATAATTGAGAATTTTTCCGGTGTGGATTTGGTGCGTATTTAAGGTCGACCATCATCCGATCGATCGAATCATTTGATGTCATATGAATTTGACCGGGGATTAGATTTACGGTAGTTTTAGAGGTGGTAGATTGGTACTGGGGGTTTGCATTGTACTGGACGTGGTAGAGACGATGGTGGAGAAGATAGTGACGGTACTAAAGGGGTGGTGTGTGGCTACAAGGGTAATGTGGTTGAATGTTGGTTGCGATTCCGGGGGATAAAAGTTTCCGGGGTATTCCTATAATTTATTTATTTATAGTACAACTGTCGTGCACTATTCTATTACTTATATTACCATCAATCTTAGCTGGAAGTGCCAAGCCCATGTTCTAGAACGCTATCCAAGATTATACTTAGTACAATTGAGGTCATCAAAAGACCAGTGCACCTGAAGCACTAACTCTTACCTTGCTCGTTAGGAACTTAAGTCTTCCTTACTATTCAATTGACTCTGATTATCATAATTAAACCCTTTAACTCTATCTAAAATCCCTTTTCCCTGGGCCTTATTAAACGCCTCCTTAATAGCATTATCCTTTACTTTAGATTGCCTTATAGCCTTTTTCTGAGCTTCAATGATCGACCTAATATCCATATCATCTAAATTTGCACCCAATTTATACCTTGAATTAAAGTTGATTTCATCCCTGATTTCCTTTTCAACTTCAACATCATTTTCAATGTCATCTTCATCTAAATCGTCCCATGTCAAAAGCGGTGTCTTTAAGTAATATTTACGTTCGTCTCGTTTCATGATCAAAAATTGACAATGAGGAATATTTCTTAAAGATTCAAATTCTTCATAACTCCATCTAAACCATTTCATTAAGAACACTCTTGCCCAGATCCCATGAGTTACTAACACCAAGATATTAGGGAAATTATCATTCTGGAACTGTCTATATAAACTTTCATTGAAACTGGCGATTCTATCATAAACATCGGCTGCACTTTCACCATGAGGGATCCTATAGAAAAAATGCCCATAATGAGCTCTTTCTTCCCAAATAGCTTCCATTTCTTCTGCAGTGCTTTGAAAGTTTCCAAAATCCTGTTCTCTCATCCGTGGCTCTTCATTAACTCGATAGTCGACTCCTGGTAGGTCTTTAATCCCTTCAATTATGTCCTGACATGTTTGTCTTGCTCTTAAGTAGGGCGACGTATAAAGTAGAACAGATCTTTGATTCTTACATGATCCACATGATCCTTCGAATCTTTCTTGACTAAGGAACTCTTTCAAGACGTTCCCAGCATTTCTGGCTTGGGAATGACCTTTCTCTGTTAACGCAACTAAATGATTCGGTACATGTCTATTAACTGATTTATCACAATTTCCTTCACTTTCTCCGTGTCTCACAAGAAGAATGTACTGATGTTAGTATCACATTACTGACGGTGCGCCCAGTATGGACTGGGAGCAGGCCCTGGAGGGTGGAAATAACATACCTTTGGTTTACCCATGATAACTTGTATCCGATTGTGGCCGGAGATAATTGTCGCATTACGAATCGACATGTCATGAGTGGCTGCAAATGACCCATAAGGCCTGGGCGGTTGGTGGAACTCCTGAGAGAAAACCAGAAATGGTGCCACTTACTCCTCCAGACATCAAGCTTCTCTAGAGAATGTTTTGGGCAGAAAATATCTTCTAATCGCTGTAAAATTAAGACCCTGTAAGAGAACTGTGGTACTAGAGGTGTAGGCCGCAATACACCGGAGTTAAGACTTAACTATAGAGATAATGTTGTAGTATCATTATATTGAGCTATTCTACAAATAACCTAAAATATCATCTATCCTTTCTCTATGAGTTAATCATTTAAGTATGGGTGACTTTACCCTCAATAGCAAAACTCTTAGTCAACTCTTCATCACATTTCTTTAACAAATCATCAGCAATCTTATCTATAGCATTACTGTATAACATATTATTATACCTTGAAGGTTCGGTAGGTAATTTGAAAATCGATTGCCATTCGTTTGGATCTAATTCTGATTCGCCTCTCTTTCCTCTTTCCAAGTTTTCTAACCTTCTATTTTGTTTCCATTGGTTGATCTTGGACATTTCCTTTTGGTATTGTCTTTGGTAGTAATTGAAGTTATTTTGGTCGTAATTGTATGAATCTACTTGGTTAGATAAACTTTCTAACAATTTAGAAGTGACATTTTGATTAGATAATAAGTTCAAATTATCGAACTCTTGAACGGACTTTTTATTGAGTTGAAGGAAATTATCAGTCAAGTATAAATCTATTAAACTTTGGTTTCTGATGTCGATAGTTATTTCTTCAAAAATGTTAAGGAATGATAATCTCTTTTGTTCCAAATCCTTTGATTTCCATTTTCCATCCAAATAAGCTCTAACAAAGTTTGAAGTCAATCTGATGGCCTTTAAATCGACTTGCTTACCTATGGATGACATGTTGTGTATTAAAACGAAAGCATTCTTATTGGTTAATTGTTGTTGGACTAAAGATTCTACCAATTGATTAGTGACATAGTTCCCGGATATGGTTGATTGGAACCAACCTTGGAATTCAACCCCGTACCCTAAGGACTTTAACGATTCTAATAAATCATTTTGGAACTTAATTCCGTTTCTTGATCTAAGGGATCCACCTTCATATTGATCAGCATATGGGTAAGGACAAATGTGAGAAATGTCAACTGATCCATTATCGTCTTCGAATCCGAAAACCGCACCGGAATAAATGGATGGATAGTTCTCTGAGGTATGTCTGATGAGGGATAATAACACACTTGCTTCTATGTTTATAGACTTAGCAGTTGGTTCTTCATATTGTTTCTTTGACATTGTATGAAAATTTTTCACTCAAGACCGCGAACTTGTTACCGCGAATTGGAATTGGTGTTAGGCTGGAGCTGGTGCGACAATGATGAACTGTCACCAGAAACCTAAACCCTCATCAGGCCTTAGCGCGAGAAGAGAACAGAAAATTTTTCAACATGTCAGAAGTTAACGAAGCAGCTGAACAATTACAAAAAACCTATCTTGATGATGTCACCGGAGAACAAGTCTCCAAGAGTGAATTGAAAAAGAGACAAAAAACCAGAGCTATTGAAGCTAGAAAAGCCGAAAAAGCTGCTAACAATGTTGCCAAACCAAAACCAACCAAGAAAGATCAATTAGCCGATTTAAACCCAAACCAATACTTTGAAATTAGATCAAGACAAATCAAAGAATTAAGACATGAAAACTTACAAGATTCATCAAAATTCGATCCTTATCCTCACAAATTCCATGTCTCAATTAGAGTTCCAGAATTCGTTGAAAAGTACAAGGATTTAAAGAGGGGTGATACTTTAAAAGATGTTGAAGTCAAAGTCACTGGTAGAATCATGAACAAAAGAGAAAGTGGATCCAAATTGAAATTCTACGTTTTGAAAGGTGATGGTGTTCAAGTTCAAATCATGGCTCAAGCTCAAGATTGTGAAAGTTTAGAACAATATGAAGCTATGCATGAATATTTAAGAAGAGGTGATATCATTGGTATTACTGGGTACCCAGGTAGAACCAATCCTGCCAAAGGTGGTGAAGGAGAAGTTTCTGTTTTCGCTACTAAAGTCCAATTATTAACTCCTTCTTTACATATGTTACCAACCGAACATTATGGATTCAAAGATCAAGAACAAAGATATAGAAAAAGGTACTTGGATTTAATCATGAACGACCGTGTTAGAGATACTTTCAAAGTCAGATCCGCCATTATCAAGTACATTAGAAAATTCTTAGACAATAGAGACTTTATTGAAGTCGAAACTCCTATATTAAACGTTATTGCCGGAGGTGCTACCGCTAAACCTTTTATCACTCACCATAACGATTTAGGCATGGACATGTTCATGAGAATTGCCCCAGAATTATTCTTAAAAGAATTAGTTGTTGGTGGTATGGATAGAGTTTATGAAATCGGAAGACAATTCAGAAACGAAGGGATTGATATGACCCATAACCCAGAATTCACTACTTGTGAATTCTATCAAGCATATGCTGATGTTTATGATTTAATGGACATGACCGAATTATTATTCAGTGAAATGGTTAAAGAAATCACTGGTGATTATGTCATTAAATACGAACCAAACGGGCCAGGTAAAGAAGTCTTGAACATTGATTTCTCAAGACCTTGGAAGAGAATCAATATGATTGAAGAATTAGAAAAAGTCTATAACGTTAAATTCCCACCTGGTGATCAATTACATACTGAAGAAACCGGAAAGTTCTTAAAACAAATCTTAATTGATAACAAATTAGATTGTTCTCCACCATTAACTAACGCCAGAATGTTGGATAAATTAGTTGGTGAATTAGAAGATGCTTCCATCAACCCAACCTTTATCTTTGGACATCCACAAATGATGTCACCATTAGCTAAAAGAGATAGAAATATCCCAGGGTTATGTGAAAGATTCGAAGTTTTCGTTGCTACTAAAGAAATCTGTAATGCTTATACCGAATTGAATGATCCATTTGATCAAAGAGCCAGATTCGAAGAACAAGCTAAACAAAAAGCTCAAGGTGATGATGAAGCTCAAATGATTGATGAAACTTTCTGTAATGCTTTAGAATACGGGTTACCACCAACTGCTGGTTGGGGTTGTGGTATTGATAGATTAGCTATGTTCTTAACTAACTCAAATACTATCAGAGAAGTATTATTATTCCCAACCTTAAAACCTGATGCTTTCGTTAAAGGTGAAGAAAAGGAAGAGAATTAGTACCATTGACTGTAAATTATAATACACATTTATAAACTTATTTCCTTAATTCTCCTCTACGTTTCATTTCTAATGCTTCTTTGTATGGTGGTGCAGTTGGCATTTGGATTGGGGGAAGGACGATTCTTTGAGAGTCTAAAGTATAGGTAGCATCAGAATCTGGATCATTCAAATCTCCACATGCCATGAACTTTGCTATTGACCTTTCGTCATCATTGAGTTCTAAATGGTCCAAGTTTTTGGCTTTACCAATATCGAGGTTTTCGAAGAATTCTTCGGTGGACTGGTTCAATTTAAGTTCGGGGTTCCAATTGGCTGGTGGCAGGTAATCCATACACACTATGAATGCTTCTAAAGATGATCCTCTAGACGATCTAGGTTTGGCACAAATGACTTTCTTGAATAAATAACTTAATTGACTGTACAATAAATCGATATCTCTTCCTCTGAAAATCTTCGCCACAAACGTCCCACCGGGTTTCAATATACATGTGGTTAGTTGTAAAGCCGATAAGATCAATTGGGCTTGAATATATTCGTCTAAATCATGTAATCCTGTGACATCTGGTGCCCCATCGCTACATACGAAATCAGCTTTATCTCCTTCAAAAACATCTATAATCTTCTGTAAGGTCTTAGGATGGGTTATATCGGCTTGAAGAGTGGTAACATTGGGTATGGGTACCATAGGCTGTAAATCGACCGCTATTATCTTTGCATCTGGCACATCTCTTCTCTCAAAGAGTTCTCTAGACAAAACTTGACTCCAACTTCCTGGAGCAGCACAAAGATCTACGACCTTGGAGATTCCGTCGAACAAATTGAAATGTTCGTTTAGTTGTAACAACTTGAACGCAGACCTGGCTCTCCATCCTTCTTCCTTGGCCCTTCTATAGTACAAATCTCGTTTATCTTTACTGTTCTTCCCCATCACTTCTCATCAGACTTCCGCGACAAGTATCGATAAAAATTTTCAATGATTGGAAGACGGTTGTTCAGTACATCAGGATTCCAGTTCACCAAGGCAGCAGAATCCGTTGCCAAAAGGGCCACCAAGACAAGGAAGCCTAAAGCGGAAACCGCCAAAGTTAGTCCAACTGAGTTCATCGCTCAAGCCCAACAACAAAAGTTGGAACAACAACAATTCAAGACCAGTTTATTATCTGGAGAATTCCCATATAATCCCCAAATTCTTAGTGAAAATACGGTTGATCCATCCACCAGCAAACCTGTACCAATAAATGTCGAACTTCTAAAATATAGGCCCCTCAGATTGGACAAAACTCACGGCCATGAGGTCGCCAGTATAAAGTTCAGAGGGTACAGTGAAGATGATTTGATATTGAGTAGTGAATTTGCCAGTAGAGCTGCATTCTATTTAGGTATCCCAGTAAGTGGTATAGTCAAACAAAAGACCGAAAAAAGATTGTATACCGTTATAAGATCACCATTCGCTCAAGCCAAATCCAAAGAGAATTTCTGGAGAACCACATTCAACTATAAATTAACCGCCTATGATGCTGATCCTGAAATCGTTGATTTATGGTTAAGTTATATTAACAAATATGCCGTAGAAGGGGTTAAATATTCTGCTAAATTGACCACTAGAGAACCATTGGATTTCGATAAACAATTAGACGTGAAATTAGATCAACTTAAAGTTCCAGATGCTTATAAGGAAACCGATAATGTGATTATGAATAAAGTAGAGGAATTATTGAACTCTGAAGAATTTCAAAAACATTTTAAATAGATAGCTTGTATATATAGATAATAAAGTAAGTTTTATTAATGGTTGTATGTGAGTACTATAGGCGAGCTTTAATGTGTCACTGGCAGTGTGGGGGTACAAGTAACACTAAAAAGCTTCCCTGGTTAGAAAACTCCTTTTAGCCATAAACATCCCAATCCTCCTCCTCGTCTTCGTCTTGCTCTCTTCTTATATCTTCCAATTCCTTAGCTAACCTCTCCCTTCTCTTTTCATTCAATTCCAACAAATCAAACCTACACAACGGACACGTACTATTCATCTTTAACCATGGCCCTATACACTCTAAATCAAACATATGGTCATGTTTGGTAGAACAAGGTAACTTCACTACTAGTGGATACTTATCATCTTTGTATTTATTGGTACAGATCGGACAATCTGCATCATCATCCAACTTTTTGACGTTGACTCTTTCTAATGAATCAAGGTAGGAATCGTCTATGCCTTTCTTACCTAACCCTTCAGGATTGCTCTCTAGTGATTCCATTAGTTGAGACGCTAATTCACTTCCTTCTTCATTACTTAAAATTCGTAAGGCATTCGTAAACGTCTCCAATTGGTTACTAGGAGTTATGTCTTGGGTAAGGAACGTATCTATAGCCGACGCTAAAGTCTGGTGAGTTCTTTCTCGTGGCTGTTGTCTTGGTGTTATATTATGATCGTCTTCATAGGTTGACATCTTGCCTTCGCAAATCGAGACTGAGCCGCTTCTTGGTATCGGCTTATGGCGTGATAAAAAGGATGTGATAAAAAAGATAGGATAAAAAAGATGTGATAACCAACATTGTAAAAACTGTAGAGGGCGGCTAATTTTATTCATTACTATTACCGTATGGTAACACGTCTATTACTCTACATTCATATCGTCAGAGCTTTCTCTTTCATCCTCTTCAGCAATGTCATTATTAGCGTCAAACTTTAAACTAAAATAATTATTCAAGTCATTGTTGTTTAGATATAAGGGCGTCATTGGTTGTTCGCCGTTAGGCGTCTGTACGGGGTTTAAGATCGGCGAAGCGTCCCCCTTTTTGGTGATGTTGACAGGTGCTATCCTTGGATCATAATCTTCAGTAGAATACGATTGCAGTTCGTTCAAGATCGGTAACCGTTTGTAACTATTGTTCAATGATTTAGGAGGAGTCTGGCTGCTTAACCAGAACCTTGAAGGCGAATTGGTTAATGACGTGGGATCCAAGTTGGGGGAATCGGGTATGGCACTTATGTTCTTATTGACTATGGGTATGGATTGAACTAATGGATTATTAGTATGAAACTGTTCCTGTTGTTGAACTACCGGAGACGGGGATTTGGAGTCCTGTATGGGTGGACTGGTCAATCTATAACTTTCATAACGTTTTTGATTCAATGATGTATAGGAATTACGACCTTTGATTTTATATTTATCGTCAATTGGCGGTTGTCCTTGAGGTAGATGAGGACTAACATTGGAATGCAATATATGGGGATTGGTCTGGGGTGATTGATACTGCTGCAGTTGATTCAACAGAAACAACGAAATATTCGAAGATGATGGTATCAATCTTCCATTGGAATCTTTCCCTACTGAAGTAGCTAACAATTCAGGTTCCGGATGATCCAGCTGATAAAATTCTTCATCTTGCGGTTGATTTATACTTTGAGGAGTTGGCTGTGTTTGCATTATATCTCTATGGTTGGCCAAGGATGTTGATAATAACGAAGGTTTAGATATTATATCTACTTTATGTTTATCGTTTAGATTAAGATCATCCAACTTCCGATCCAAATTATCATTAAATGACATATTGACAATGGTTGATTAAATTCCTATATGTGTAAGCTTGTCAATAATCAATAACTCAAGTCTATAAAATCCTATTTGTGGTTTGGTTAATGTTGTGTTTGTGTACAAGCTAATGATATCAAAAAAAAATTTTATCAGATTTTTTTCCTCAGGTGAAAATTTTCTCACTTTTTACTCCTATTAAACAATGCACTCCAAACCAACAACAATCCAAGCCTCGACTAAAACGGTTTGAAAACCCTTAGATAGATAACAATTTTATTGGTGTAAGATAGCTTAAGTAAGGGTCCTGTATGTACAAGAGGTTTAATAGGAAAATAACAGCTTAAGCGTAGTATCTCGGAAAACCCCATAATTTTTGGCTGCTTATCTGAGGTTGATAAGAGCGATAAGGAAACCGAGATTAAGCAATACAAGGAGCCACATAAATCCACATGCATGATTTTGAGACATGAGGCTCCCCGAGTATTTCTTGACTTAAGCACCTAGTGACGTATAGTCCATTATACAGCTATTGCTGTGTATGTGATGTATTGTTCTTGACGCTAAATTATGGCATCATAATCGACGCATATGGCGATTGTTCTTAACACTTAATATAGGGGGTGTGGTACATCTGTGGTCACAAACCTAGTTTTCCCCACAAAACTCTAACCCCGATCTTTATTAACCCCATGGACCCTGAGGGTTAAACTTTCGACATCATGGTTCCGCATATGATTTGGCTCGAATTTATATTCCTCTATATAATACTGTATAAATATGTTATCTAATCAGTTGCAATCTGTGGCTTTATGCAAATATAAACCCTTAATATTCTCCCACATCATTTGGGTCAATTTTGAATATCTTATCGGGGTTCAAAATTCTATTAGGGTCTAATGATAATTTGATGTTCCTCATTAAATCAATGGCTTCTTGTCCTAATTCTTGAATTATGAAGTTTCGTTTCCCATTTCCTATTCCGTGTTCTCCTGAAGCTGTACCTTCATTGATTAATCCTAAATTCATCATTTTATTGATCAAGGCTTCACATTCTTCCTTCTGGTCAGGTTTATAATAGACGTCACAGTGGAAGTTGGCATCTCCAGCATGAGCAAGGGTTATACTTTGAAATCCACTAGCATGGACCATTTCGTAAATTTCAGTTAAAACCGGCGATAATCTTGATAATGGCACTGCTATATCCGTCACCCAGAGTCGGATGTTTTCATCAATTTCATTTTTACCGTAATTCAAAATAGCATAAAAGGCGTTTTTACGAGCATCGAATAATTCTTTTCCTTCAGCTTCATCTTTTGCAGCAATAAAGCTCGTACAATTGTTCTTCATACTAATATCTTTAAGTATGGCAACTTGTTCGTCAACTATGGCTTTGTTTAACCCACCCATTTTGAAGTAAAGGGTAGGAACTTCCTCCCAATGTTTACTGAAATAACCGGAATAATTAATGCAATGCATCATATCTTTGTCTAATAACTCGATAGCATTCGGATGGATCCCGTTCCAGTAAATTTGACTTACTGTATTGGTACTATCAAGAAGAGTAGGAAATTGTCCAACGATAACAGTTTCATACTTTGGTATAGGATGAAGTTTCAATGTAGCTTCGGTGATGACCCCTAAGGTGCCTTCACTTCCAATAAATAATTGGGTCAAACTGTATCCACTACTCAGTTTTCTTGGCCTTTGTTTGGTTTTGATTACTGTACCATCAGCTAAAACCACAGTTAATGCGATCACATTCGACATCATGGCCCCATACCTACTGGCGTTGATCCCCAGAGCATTGGTATTGATCATTCCACCAATCAACCCATCTGGCCCACAATCTGACCCAATCATTAGCCCATCGCTCTCTAAATGCTGGTTCAATTTCACCCAATTGACTCCAGGCTGAACCTGAACATCTAAATCGTCCTTATTAACCTTCACTATAGAACTCATTCTTGACATGTCCAACACCACACCTTTTCTTGTGGAAAAGAAATGACCTTCAAGGGATGTACCGCCTGCAAATGGAACCACTGGAACTTTATACTCATTCAAAACTTTTAAAACTTGGCTTACCTCTTTAGTTGATTCTGGAAATATAACCACTTTAGGAACTTCATCCGGTAACGGCTCGTGGGGAGTGAACTCATTTCTGGTATGGTATGCAATAGTGACAATATCTGACTTAATCTGATCGGGTTTTAAACCGAGACTGATCTTATTAATAGCAGCTTTTAGTTCATCAGTATTACAATATTGCGGTGATGAAATTTCTGATAAAGGAATTGTGGATCCACTCTGTTTGAATCTCGGAAGTTCTGAAACTCGTTGGCCGTACAAGTAAGATAGGTAACCTGTTGTTACAATAGATGTTGCAATTGCACTACGTTTTAAGAAAAGTGAACGGAACATATATTACACTATTTTACAACTAAACGAAACGAACGATCTGGCGCGGAATTTTGATTTGCAGATAAGCTGTGGCGGAAATGAGTTATCGGTGAGCGGCTATTAGACGATGTCTAGAATACCCGATGTCTAGAATACCCGACGTCTAGAATACCCGATGTCTAGAATACCCGACGTCTAGAATACCCGATGTCTAGAATACCCGACGTCTAGAATACCCGATATCTAGACGATAAATACATGGCAATTACACGAGGATGACGATGATCTGGTTAGACGAGATCATCGATGTCATCGATGATCCCAAACCCTTGGACCCGTACCCGTACACTATATGTCTTCTAAAGGAATTTCTTCACCACTAAAATAATCATCATCTAATTGGTTTGATGGCCTATGGTATCCAAAGAACAACACGCTCTCTATAACCTTGACGGTATACTCATTATCATTATTGAAGTTCTTCATGTACTCTGATTCATCTATTACCGGTTCATTATTATTATCAAAGTTTATGATATTAATAAACTCACACACATTGAAGTTCAGAATTCTCTTTTTGGAATCGATAGATACGTCATAATCACAAATGGTGGTGTTGGGTGATAACTCCATATCTATGGATTGCAAGTTAATGGAATTGCCGTCGAGTTGGTCCGATAATGGTGTGAAAGGACTGTCTTTTTCAACTGGTGAATCAGAATCTGTGGAAGTTTCATTGAGAGTTTTATCATCTTCAAAAATTAGTGGGTTATCAGGTAATTTCTTTTCATATATCATTGAGAACCTCTTGTGTCTATTTGAAGATTTTGGTTTGGGTCTTTCTTCGACTTTCTTAGGTTTGGGATCTATCTTCATATCTATTTTTGAATCGGATTTTTTCAATGACGATGTGGTAGTAACTGATGCTGACGATGAAGCAACTGATGGGGTGGCTACAGGACTAGGGCTGGAGATGACTTTTGAACTTAACCCTGAATTTATTGAAGAATTGGACTTTATAGATTTTAATCCAAACGATCCAAAATTACTGGATGAAGTTGATTTCTTAATAGACGAAAGTCTCGAATGGAGATTATTAATGGATAACGACTGACTTAAGGGTCTTCTCTTCTCACTCATGATGGGCTATTTGTTTAAATTCGTTTAATTAATTATCCAAATAAATAAATCGTATTCGAAATACGTAAACACCGTAAACAATGAAAAAGGTTCGTATTTGTTATGATGAGGTAAATTTCGTGTTTGCCCCAGGAAAAACAATGTGGTTTCGTCTAATGAATTAACAACGTTTGGTACAGTGACTCTATGATATCCTTAACTAGTTGGTATAAGGATTAGCTTGATAAATTTGATTAAAGATCAACGATTCAGATCTTCCTTGCTAAACGCGAAACTTCAGGTTTCAGGAAGGTATTTTTTCGCGTTCCCACCTTCGAACCTAAGCGCTGTGATCTGAATCTCGAACATGGCTAATAATAGCTGAGTCAATATAGACATCAAAGTTTAATTGTAAAATCTATGATAAGCTTAAATAGAGTTAAGTTTTTGAGTTAAACAACAATCTCGTTCCAAATGTAGTCGTCTGGTTGTTGATAATAGCAACGCTAAGATGATAATAATGGAAAATAATAATGCAAAAAATTAATTACGTCAACAATGATCTATTGTATAAACTGCACCAATTAACTTTTATAAATAATTCGCCCAACGGAACTTTGACCTTATAACAACGGTGATTGTAAAGTTTGGAAGGCTTAAAATATGTAAGAGAACTATTACAAAATAATATCAAAGTACGGTACCGAATGTTTCAGATTTTTGTCGCATTTAATGCTGAATTTTGAGACAATAAGACATTGACTCCTTTCTGTGTCGTAAATCGATAATAGATCTATTTTTAATGTCAAGGTACATAAATAATGATAAAATCATATGGCCACGGCCGCAAAATTGTTGGGTGCCGTCCCATAATTACATACAATAAACATTCTGAAATGCATTTCGAATTCTTTAGACGAGCTAAAAATATACATAACCTTTGCATAATCAATGTCAATCATCGAAATTTAATATCAACTATCTTAGTTAGTTGATATTAGATTGACTTTGGTTACATTATGTATGATGGTTTATTTCTTATGATTATTAATGTTACATTGATTAAGTTGAAATTTATAAAACGCATAACTCTTAAATATAAACTCGGTTAGCATATTAAAAGAAAATCTAAATAAAAGGAGGGGACTCAACCAAGAGTGGGGGCACAGACACTATTAAAAGAAACCAGAGGCATGTCCCCGTGTATGTAACCAAATCAACCCAATCATTCGATGCGTGCATTAATTCCTTTGCTCACGGTTATACTTCCTAAAAATGATTTAAAGGTTATTTTTATGTGAATTGGTTTTGCTCGTTATGGTAATGTTGTGGTGGGTGATTTCATGCGTCATTCATGGGTGATGACAACTCATTACACATCCTGTGTGTTATGTCGAATTATCTATTGATTTACAACTACTGGCATCACAAGTTGATGAACAACAATTTTCAAAACTGGTAAATTTTAAGTGGAGATTCATGTGTCTAAAATAATGTAGAGACATACATATTTATTTCGTATTCCAGCATGAGAAATATTTCAGAGCAAAAGGGGAAATTCCGGATTTTAACTCACTTTGATTTTAACTATGAAACGCAACATTTCTTATTGTAACTAAACCCAATTTAAAAACCTTATCGATTAGATAAGTAAATTATAAGCATGCTTTTCGAATTTCACTACGTTATGCATTGAATTATATACAGAAGGTTTGTTATATACAGTTATGGACTGATTTATGTACAGTTGTTATATACAGTTGTGGAGTGATTTTTATAATTACATAGGGAACGGGATTATGGAATTGGGATTTCCTAAAGTGGTAAGGTTTGGTTGTTCTAATAGTACATTACTGAAGCTTAACTCACGTTGATTACATGGAATTCTAGGACTTAATTCACGCAAATTACATGGAATAATGTATGATTATTTAATGATCGTCGGTGTATTATTGTAGATGGTTTTTGTGCATAAACTTAAACTTAGCCTTTACTTGAACCTTTGAAATTATGGTACCCAATACTTAGTACTATCATGACTATCCAATTGAATTTGTGGATGATAGTCTTTTCCAGTCACGGCTCTTACTGAATCGTACGGTCCTCCAACGTCGGGAATTAAACTACTACTTATAACACCACGATTATAATGTTGAATGACTTTTGTGGATTTCCATTTATTCTCGGGTCTTAATTCATTACCATTCTTATCCCTACCACTTAGAACTTTGTGGGTATAAGTTACCAATGGTTTACGTATGATCATGGGCAATTCAACCGTTTCTGGTAAATAAACTTCAATCAACCCATTAGATGTTTTGGCACCCGTAGGAGTGATTTCCAAATACCCAAAGTTCTTTATTACCAAGTCGATTTTACCATAGAATGGTGGAATATAATACTTTTTAAGGTTGGTGGTTGGAGCAATTAAAAACTTTTCAACTAGAGAATTGTCTAACGGTTGGCCTTCCAACTCTTCAAGCTTTTCGAACCGAAGCTTCATGGGTTTTATATTTGTCAAGTTCTTATATTGGTAGATGCCTTGGGGAAATTTCATATAGAACACTCCAGAAAACGATAAAAAACTGGGACCATTGACACTTTCATATTTGGAATTATAAAGTCCTCTTTTATAAACGCTGGGCAATTTAAAAGCGTTTTTGAATTTTTCGAAGTTGGGCAATGTCATTTGGTTCAACCCTGGTAAATCAACAAGCTGGGTTGTACCTACATCGAAGTTCAATTCCCCCCTGGTGAAACCGGGCAAATTACTTATCCCTGGCCCATTCTTTTGAGCCCATTTATCAAACTTAGTTCTAAAGTCCTGCTTTTTATAGAACATCAACCTGGAGATAAACGATGATTTTCCACTATTAACGTCTCCCAAAAGGTAATAGACGTTGGGATGGCCACTTAAGTAATTACTAACTTGTTCAATCCCCCAATTTTTATGGGAACTAATGTAGAAAATCTTGTTGGGATCGACTCCAAAGTTCCGTATAAGGTACTCTCTGTAGAATGGGAACTTCAAAAGAGTGTCGTAACTTCTGTTGATCAAATCACATTTGGTTATAAGCACTATAGGGTTCAGATTAAGGATCTGGGGATTTAAATTCAATGGAAATTCAATGGCATTGACAAGGTAAATGGCATTCCTTTTATACTCCCCAACTTCCGGGGCTACGATTGGTTCAGAATCAAATTTGGATCGATACTTAATATCTCTGCATCTTAAACATTCATGTCTTTCCTTAAAATCACCTGACTGATGACTATGATTATGGCCATTTGAGGTTGCGTTTATGTCATAGGCTTGTTGCTTGGGACTAGTGGAGTCCAGGGACTGGATGTTCAATAATTCTCTATCTTCTGACGATAACTGGCCTAATACCTTCAGATACACTTCATTTTCATGCTTCTTATAAGGCTTAGGGGTTGATTGGATATAATACCCTGGTAATTGTTTGTTTGTGGATTGTAATTTGATCCCACAACTGGCACATGTTTTAACTAAATTGTCAATCACTGACGAATACGTCCTTACAAATCGTAAACTTGGTGATCTGAGGAACCATGGCCGTGTCAACGTCAGTAGTGGGATCATGTTGGCTATAGTCAAAATTTCTGTGTGCTCATCTCAAAGACAGTGCGACACGTCGCCAAAGTCGTAAATTGCTTGCTCGCAACCATTGCGTTCCGTTTAGTTTCTAACGGTGGCCTCGATAAACATTCATATGCTGTAGCATAACTACTCGAACATACGATTGTAGTGGATTATTTTCTTTTTGAAAGATCACCATACTCTAACCATGAAAGAACCTTGACGATACAGGTATGAAAATCTTGAAATTCACCTTTGTACGGCATTTATGTAAGGGAAATTGCACCACTAAATTTTTAGTTTTCGTACTTGCCCCTCTCTTAAAATAAATAAGCATAAGCATGAAGTATAGAAATTGATGAATTTAAAACTAAAAAAAATTAAAGAACAATAGATTTTAGTTCTCAGTATTATCCGCATTTAACGGATAGTTTTATGTGGCATTTAAGTAACATTATTTCATTATGTTAATTCCGGTTATTATACGTTGAGGAAGATCAAATTTCAAATCGTAATTTTTTTCTCCCACCTCGAAATTCCACATTGAGTATTACTAGCGGGACTATTGATTTTTATGCAATGCACGTCAGAATAAAACCCAAAACACGCTTATATAACAGAACAATATCTCAATCTGAAAGAATTAAAGGAGAATGAAAATTCTCTATAAATACTCTCTTAATCTTACCTCTATCTACTTGAATATTATTTCGTCATAAATTTTTTAGATAAATATTTTTAACTATACTTATAATATCACATATTTATTTTCTATAATTATGCTTGATTATGTCTCACTATATTCGTACTTTAATAACAATCATTCAATAGCAAATCATTGATCTGATTAATTCTTTGCTTTATTGGCGCACATTCTCTTAATGTTGCATTTTAACTACTATATCTAAGTCTCTTACGGTTACCCTTTTTTTTTCTTTTTCTAGTATTTTAAGAGCGGAATTGAAAAAAAAAAAATTCCTCTCCACCCAAACATTGTGTCCAAAATATGCGATTAAGGATCAATCAATCTGTTACATGAGACAGGGCTCAAATATGGCTTCTGCGTGGCGCTAGGTTATGAGTGTTTACTCGGGTTTGTTCACTAAAAATCTTTTTTTTTCTTCAAAACTGGCTGGTGTATACTTTTTTTTCAAAATTCCTGACGTGAGTTTTTTAATCCATTAATTGCCAAGTTCTGTGCTTTTATATTCCTATTGTTACTATCATTTAATTACATTTAGTGGAATAAGGAATTCATTTATTTTTTGATAGCTGGATTATAAACAATGTAACCTAATTTAGAGTTTCCTATATTACAATCGTAAATCCATCGAAATAAAACTTCAAGCAACTTATGTTACTTTATGTCCTTTAAAAGTATTTTATGTATGAAATAAAAATGAAACATGGAAGTAATTCTCTTATTTAAGTTACGTCCCTGCATTTACGTGTCTTATTTTTACATGAACTTTTGTTAATTCCTGTGTAAGCATACCGGAATAATTCGTTTATGGTTATATTCAAGAAAAAAAATTCAAAAAAAAGACACACAAAAAATATTGTACTTTTCTTTTTTTAGGTTTTTGCTTTTTATATGTTTTTTTTTTTTATTATTATTTTTTTTTTTTATTTTTGATTTTATTATTTTTTTTCTTTTAAGTTAATTTGGAAATTTCTGAGAATCAAATTTGTAATTAGTTGGCAGATTTTTTAAATATTGAATTGTGTTGCGTTCTAATTAAGAACTAAGGATTTTGTAAGATAGTAGAAACCTTTGTTAGTTATTTCCATAGAATATTGAACATAGGTTAAAGAGGTTAATTCATCTCGCATAAGTACATTTCAACTGACATTTTTGGTTATAAGGACATAGTGTTAGGTTGCCGGAATCGAACCCGAATTAACACAAAACTGGACAGTAATTCAATCATACAATTCATTATAATTATCATCATAAAATAGCATTAATCGTTGATAAGTCATCACACTTATTATCCATTCAACACAAAGTCACGTAAAAACAATATTGATTTGCATACGGACTTAGGCATACATATATATTAAAAAAATCCACAAAATGAATGATGAAACCATTGAATCAGTTTGTGAAACTTGGTACAAACTAGGAACCTTGTCTATTGAGTTAAATAGGTATCAGCTTGGTAAGCAATGTTTAACTAATGCCTTAAAATATAGGTTATACCAACCATTGGTGCTAGAAGCCAGTAAAGTATTGATAAAATTAAAAGATATGAAAGAGATTAATAAGTTAATTAAATTACTTGAAGATTCATCAACTCAATTAGATATCGATAAGAATCATGAACTATGTTATGTAATGGCTAACCTTTATTATGAAATCGGAGAGATTCCTAAATCTTTGAGATTTATGGAACAATGTCTTACATTGAATAATCAAGTAGCGAGCTATTGGTATTTGAATAGTTTAATCCTATTGAAACTAAATAATGAATTAGAGTATTTAAATTCAATAAACTATTCATTGACGTTAAATCCGGATAAAATCTTAAAATTCGAAATTTTTTTGAATTTAGGAAAATTTTACTTAAATAAGTTCATAACCACCAGTGACGAAGTTTGCTTTAAGAAAGCAATTGATTTCTTCAATGATGGTCTAAGATTACCTTTCAGTTATGATTATTATAACAAATTATATTATCATTTGATCATAACATACTTGAACAAACCGTTGGTAGATGAGGCATTTTTCTACTCCGAACAATCAATTTTAATACTTAACAATGACTATGATTTATTATTACTCAATGCTTTCAACTTACTCATCAAAAATGAAAACCATCATTCTATAAACATTCTAAATAATTTGATCAATTATAGCCAAGCATCCAAAGATTATTTACCATGGTTTTTATTGGGTCTCAATTATTTCAACTTGAATAATTTTCAAAATAGTTTTGAATGTTTAGAATTATGTTTAAAGAAGAATTCAAAAATATCAATCATCTGGTTACTAATAGGAAATTTATATTTGAAATTGAATCAATTACCCGATTCATTATCAGCGTATTCTCAAGCATTAAGATTACATGATGAAATTTCAATTGGTTCAGCTTTGGCTTGGGATGGATTAAGCTGTGTTTATGAACGCTGTGACAATCAATTGATGGATGCAAGTGATGCATGTACAAGATCAGCTAATTGCTTTAAGAATTTAAATGATTTAAAGAATTATAATGACTTAACTGAAAGATCAAACTTTTTGAAAAATTTCAATAAATCAAGTCAAGAATTAGATACAAGAAATCCAATAGAATTACCAATTTTCTTTTTCACTTCATTATTCAATTCAGAATTAGATGATAGAATCGATAATGATGCTAAAGATGAAACAAAAGATTTACCCTCATCACATCCTCCTCAACCATCACAGCCCCTTCAACCTCCTCAAGTCCCAAATCAAGGTCATCCTCCACCATCTGCACTTCCTGGTCCTCCACAACCAATTCATGGACAACCTCCTGGTATTCCAGGTCCATTACCAGGTCAAGCCCCTGGTCAAATTCCACCAAAATCTTCACAACAAACTCCCCAACCAACGCCTCAACAACCAAATCAAACTCCTCAGCCAATGCATCAATCACCAAAACATTTACCCTATTATCAATATCCTCCATATCAAGTGGTTTATCCAATGCAAACTCCACCTAATCAGCATCCTTCAATTCAACCTTCTCCAAGACAAGATGGACAACCAATCATCCCTGGTGTTCCTCCAAATGGAATGCCTCCTAATATGATGCCTCAATTACCACCTGGACAATTTATGATGAATCCTGGTTTCCAATTCATGCCAAACCATATGATGCCACCACCTTTCATCGGTCCAGTAGGTCAACAACCAATTCCACAACCTCCTATTGCATCACCTGGTAGTCAAAAACAAGGCAATCAATCATACTGGAGACGTTAACATACTTCAGAGATTATAAGACATTAAGAACATTGAGCCATTCGTTTGTGCCATTCGTTTGTGCCATATAAGATTAAGTTCCATGCATATGTATTATTAATATATTAACAATCAATTTGTCCTATCCTATGGTAATGGCATGTTAATGTTAGGCCGTCTACTCGATTTTAGAACTGGTTAAATAATCTATAATTTCTGACCAATTGGCTTTGTATAAGATTTGGCCCAGCTCATCACCCCTATACTCTGTCAAGTTTTTTATTCTTATATCCCAAGGTAACTTCTTTAATAAACTGCCTGAATCAATTACAATTCCAACATCACTTTCAAGTAGCCCTAATAAATCAGTTCTGCTGTCACCTATATAAACCACCCGTTCACTGGACCTCAACTGTTTGATGATTTCATACTTATCATATCCTGTTCTTATATCTACAGGTGTAAACTTCCCAGTACACACATCCTCTTTAAAATCTAGTTCATTACTGATAATATCAATAGGATATTGAATAGCATGGCGTATAAGTATTGAAGTCCAATTTACACTTAGTATTTTTACAGGTATCTTCAAACTTGAACACTTGGTAAGAAACTGGTTGAAATACGGTTTAAGCTTTACGTTCTGGGCAGCTTCTTTGATCTGGCTCTTTGTTACCCCTTTGAAGTAACCAGTATCCTCTAATGCCTTGATAGAAGAATGCTCTACTGATTTCAATCCTTTTTGATAATTCAATTCATCTTCAAAAGATGTCACTGGCTTATATTTATATTCTTCAAGGGAGGCACGGTAGATATCAACAAAGTATGAAGGAGTGTATTGTGAATTGGGGATTTTAAGTAATGTTGAAATTGTATCTGATTCAGTTATGGTTTCATCAAAATCTATGAGGATCATTAGCCGCGTTCTGAAAAGCAGCGATGTTAGGTGAGTTTGGATCAATCAAGAACGACAAGGAACACCAAGAAGGTGAACTCAAAAGTACTAAAACTGAAGGTAGAACTGAAGGTAAAACTGAAGGAAAAACTGAAGGAAAAACTGAAGGAAAAACTGAAGGAAAAACTGAAGGAAAAACTGAAGGTAAAACTGAAGGAAAAACTGAAGGTAAAACTGAAGGAAAAACTGAAGGTAAAACTGAAGGTAAAACTGAAGGTAGAACTGAAGGTAAAACTGAAGGAAAAACTGAAGGAAAAACTGAAGGAGATGTAGGTAAAACTGAAGGTAAAACTGAAGGTAAAACCGAAGGTAAAACCGAAGGAAAAACTGAAGGGAAGACCGAAGGTAATATAGGTAAAACTGAAGGTAAAACTGAAACTACCACCGAACCAAAAATCGAACCAATTGGTAAAACAGAGATTAATAAGTAATAATATACGAGTATATGAGCTAAACACCTAAGTTTTCACACTATTAAAATAAACTCTCCAATTACTGTACTCCCAATTGTTCTTAGCTAACAAATCATTTATCTTTACTGATAATTGGATCAAACTCTTCAAATTTTCATTGAAATTTTCAACCTCTTGATTTGTTGGTTTACCCTTCAACTTCTTATTGAGATTGAAGGTTAAGTTGGTAGTTAGCAATTGCAAGTTATCGAAATTGTTCAAAAACTCAGGAGACTTTTCGAATAATTTCGTCAAGTTTATGTACGACAAATGAATGATATCATATTCTTTATCAACCAATCCACACTCAATGATTTTAGTTATAAAGATATTGTAATCAATAGAAATTGATTCGTTTTCGACTAATGAGTAGATTAATTCAAACACAAGTTTACGAATTTCCAAACCTTCATCGATGATATACTTATAAGGACCCATAGGGATGATTTTCTGAAATTCTTTATACGTTTGTAATTCTTTAAACATAACATTGGTGATAAGGGATTGGTTTGATTCGAAGATCTTGGGTGAGTTGTGAAATAAGTTGATAAGATTCTTGATAATTAGAATCTTAATATCAATGTTAACAATATCTTGGAACTTAAGAGTTCTGAACACCAATTCCTTACTGATAGTTTCATTCGTGGACTTGATCAAATGATTGACTATTATAAGTAAAGTGTAAATTAACCCGATCGATTGGTTGTCTAAATCAATAAGTTTGAGAATTTCCTTATACAGTTCTTCTTGAAGTTCATCATGTTCGTTCTTGACACAAATCGATAAAATCTCACCAATTAATTGAAACTCTTTTTTGATTTTATCAAGATTAACTTCATCTAATAAAATATCCCAAATCTTTACATTCAATGAATTATCCTCATGGGTTTTCATGAAGTATCTTATAGTGATGAGCAAGTAAGGTTTCAAAGTTTCGTTATCAAATTTTTCAACCAATTCTTTAGAAGTTATGAGATACCCCAAGTTTTTGGAAATTTCATATTTAGTCTTTTCTTCAATATCAGTCGCAAGAATTGCAATCAAACTTTCTAATGACATATTCAAGGGATGGGATAAATTAATGAACGATAAGTATTCAAGGATTCTAATGAAAGTTTGGTTGAATTGCTTATTATCAATGAGCTGGAACAATTCTGATTGTTGGAGATCAATTTCACTGTATAATTTCAATTCTGTGGTGATAATTGCAAGACATTTGATTCCTAATAAATTCTTACAATTCTGTTTGAAAAGATTAAAGTAGTTTCCTTGTTTACAAATACTGATAATCACTGGTTCCACTACTAAATTGTCATCATACTCAATGGAGTTTAAAACATCAATCAATTGGTTGATTGTTGAATTATCAAATTGAACAAAACTCAAGTTTTCAAAAATTAAGTTTATACTCTTGATATCATCAAGTTTCTTACTGAACTCTAGTAATTCAAGTGTATCAAGGTTATAGTTCATATTTCTGAATAATTGTAATACGAGATGATAAATTGATTTATTGTTGCTGTTTAAAAATCCTTTGGTTTTCTCGATGATTTTTCTACTAAATTGTTCTTGACTCAAGAATGCCTGGTAGTTGACATTTTCAGAACTGAAAAGTCTATTCAAGTTAATTAAGATTGGTTTGATCATAAGTTCATTCAATTCGTTCTCATATACTTTTAATACCCCGGTGATATCAACTTCGTTATGGACTATATAGTTCGTCAAAGAACTAATTAATTGGATCTTTAAATCGGTGATTAATTTTGAATCATTAAGTTTCTCTAGTAAACTATTGAATATTTTATCGTTGGGTCCCTGGAACTGGTCAAGGATTTTGATTATTATGAAGATGATATTTGAGTTCTTATCGAGCAAATCCTTAGTTAATCTATCAATCAATTGAGGTTTGATAGCTTCAACGTTATTGAACTTGACAATATTATTGATTAAATTAAGGACTTCAATGAGTTCAAAATTCTTTGGGTTTGAATCTAAAAAGTTGAAGAACTTAACAATGAACTGTTCTGAAAGGTTTAATCCTTCATTGACGATTTTATCCAACAATTGTGTGTAGACCAATAAATTTTCATTACTCAAATTATCCAAAATTTTACTTTCAACTTGTGCAATCAATTCCTGGTCTTCTTTGGTGATTAATAGAGTTATTGTATTGACAATCTGCTTGAAGATTAAATCGTTTTTATCGTTAATGATATCGATCAACTTAGGTAAAAACTCTCTGTCTTTTAATTCTTGGATTAAGATAATAGACTTCAATCTCAACTTCCATGATCCATCGTCAAACAGTTCATTTTCCATTTCTTCGTCATCGCTGAAATCTATATCTTCATCTATTTCATCTTCTTCTTCTTCATCATCATTAGGAATTGGGTTGTAGTTCAAAAACTTATTGATGATCTCTTCCATGGGAATAGTGTAATCAACTAATGATATTAGAATATCTAAACAAATCTCTTTATTCAAATTATCTTGCAAGATTTCATCATAATCAATGTCTTCAATTTCATGGTACAAGACTGAATTTGTTATATCAACGATATCATCAACACTTTTAAGTTTATAATGTAAATTGGGTAGATTCTTAATGATTATGGATATCAACATTAATTTATTGTTCTGATACTTGAAACTTCCATCTGAATTTTCAACATTCAAATTGATATTAATGATCCAATTATCAAACAATTCATCAGATATTGACACTTCATTGTTTAATAATAAATCAAATGCATAAATGGCTTTTTTATTGGATTTAAACGATAAGTTTATAAGGAAATTCGATACGCTTGAGAACTCTTTCATCTTGAATTCACCTCCAAACTTCTTGATCAACTCTATCAAGATCTCCAACTTTATATTGTCACTAGATTCCAATTGTGGTAGCATACTCTCAATAATAGATCTGGCCAATGGTTTGGAAAACGGATAATTGGAATTGAATATCAACTTCAAAACCATCAATGATACTCCATCATCCTTGAAACTATTATTAAATATCACCTGAATCGTCTCAAAGATCTTCTTATCCGATATAACTGACATTATAAGGGGGAACACCTTGATGGTCTGACTTTTAACATCGGCATTGGTATCATATAATAACTTGAATAAAATATCGATGAATTTTTCAATCTCGGCTGAATTGGATTTATTAAGAAGCTTCTTGAAATCTTCTAATGCCATGAATCGTAAATCCGGATCCACGTCTAGAGCTTTGTCGATAACAAGTTTGAAATCATTCATCTTATATTTATAGTATCTATAATCAAATTTCGCGACTTGGTGCTGCTGCTTGCTTCAGAGTCTTCCTTGGAGTCTTCGTTGGAGTCTTCACTGGAACTTGAATCATCGCTTCCATCACTGTCATCACTGCTATCATCACTATCACTTTCTTCACTATCACTTTCTTCACTATCACTTTCTTCACTTTCACTTTCTTCACTTTCACTTTCTTCACTTTCACTCTCTTTGGCCTTTTCTTCTTCCTTTATGTCCTCCTTTGCCTCCTCTTCATCACCCTCTAATTCAACTACTTCTCCCATCTTCTCCAAGATTTTCTTTATCAATTCCACATACTCTCTATCATGCTCAAATTTTGGCTCTTCAAGGTCAATTTCTCTTTTCTCTATCTTTGCCTCCAACTTCTTTTCAATATTTTCATTTACCTGCTTCATCAGTTGGTTCCAACTATCTATCACTTTCTTATACTCCTCAATTAACCTATCTCTTCCTCCCCCTTGTATCGTACTTATGTACTCAACAAGATACTGTTGATAATCTTTGGGAACACTCGATACGTGCTTAAGAACCCAGTTTTGTTTTTGCTTACTGAACTTCCAATTATCTTTATCTTCTACAAACTGCTTTACGTAAGTCCATTGGTCCTTAATTGGTGGTGGGGGCCTTTGATCTTTAGGTATTTTTTGTCTTTTGGGAGGTTTTTTCTCGGTAGTTTGTTTCTGTTGTTTTCTTTTCTTGGCTTTAGCTGTGGTTTCTATATGCTTTATTTCGTCATCATTTGTGTCTTGGACTTTAAGCCCAATCTTCTTCCATGCTGGTTCCATTCTATTTACAATTATTTGAGGTTGGACTATAAAGTCTGAGATGAGATGCGAAAAGTTTTCGAACAATCCACTTCTTTGCCTTATGATATTTGATTATATTTGGTACATACCATGCCCTGTGTGTCCATAGAGCTGTGTATCGATATATGCTTGTATCATAGTACAAATAAGTCACTTTGTTCCTGGCAATTTTTTGACAAATTTACTGCAAGTGTAATTTTGCTTCACACATTGCCTATAGTGAAAGTACATTGTTTGAGTCTGTTATGAGATAAACACTTGTAATAGATATAGAAAAATGTAGATATTATCCTATTAAAGACTATATAAAACTAATCTTGAATATCCATCAATTGCATCAACTAAATCCTTAGAATCAACGTATTCATTATCACCATGAGCAACATGAATTGATCCTGGACCATACAAATACCGTTTTGATAATTTCTTGTGTAATCTTGGAATATCAGTGTTATAAGCTAAAACAATATTTTCAAATCCGGGAACTTTATAGTCTAAATATTGAGGTGGAGCTCCGGCATCTATTTTATATGTAAGGTGTTCAATGCCATCTAATTTACTTTCGACCAATGATTTTAACTCATCGATATCATCTGACACTCTGAAAAGTAATTTGGCTTCGGCATGTGCTGGAACAACATTGAATGCTACACCACTTTCGATTTGACCAATGTTCAAAGTAGTTGGTCCTAAAAGATCATTGACAGGGTACTCAGTAGTTAACAAATCATTCAATACAGGTATTAAAATCTCTGCTGCTGAAATTCCTAATTCAGGGTACCCTGAATGAGAAGCTTTACCTTCAACGTTAATCGTAGCAAGTAATCCACCCTTATGACCAACCCCTAATTTTAACTCGGTTGGTTCACCGAAAATTGCAACATCCCACGTAGTATTCAAATTATTAGCTTCTTGCATTCCAAGTCCACTAACTTCTTCACCAACCACAAACAATAATGCAACATCACCATCTTTGATTTTGCCTTGTTCTAATAATGATAAGTATGTAAACACTTGAGTTGCAACACTAGCCTTAGCATCACAGGTACCTCTACCATAAATCTTACTTCCTTCGACATGGTACGGTAAAAATGGTGGTACTGTATCGATATGACTGGTTAAAAGAAGCTTATTATGTCTGGACTTAACATATGCATAAACATTATAAGCATTAGAATTAGGAATCGGTTGTAACTCAACCGTCAATCCGTGTTCAGTTAAGAACTTTTCAATGAATTTTCCAACCTCTAATTCATTAGGTGATATTGATGGAATTTCAACAATCTTTTTATGAAAGTCAAGGAGTGAATCCTTACCAATTTTAAAATCATGAACCTTATTGTCGGGTTCAATTGAGTTCACGTGATCTTCTAATGGTTTAACATTATCGAAAATCACCTGGCCAGCTACTAAATTGACTAGTAATACAAATACAAAACAAACTCTATTTACTATCATGAAATTGCTCCTTATCTTTTTGCGCATTTATCCAACCATCAAGTTTAGACGCCAAATCATTGGCGATTTCAGTGGATGTTTTATCCTTATCATCTGATTCGTTCATCTTAGTGAATATATCGTTAATATAGTTCATAGAATTGTCGAAATACTTATCGACATTCTTATCATGGTTAGGATTCACTTGATGCTTTAGTTGAGTTATCAACTCATTCAACTGCTGTTGGTCATTCTTTTGGTTATCGTCTTGGTTACCGTCTTGGTTACCTTGATCAACTTTACTTCCAGAATCCTTTTCATTCATCTTATTACCTTCTTGACCTAAATTTTCTAATTCTTTCTCTAATTTCTCGTTTATGGGTTCATCTGACATTGTCTTAAATTTAGCAAACAAAGTGAGTTGCTTATGTAAATGATCAGACTGTGATCTTCGAAGAAAAATTATATTTTGTACTACTAACCTGATTTCACTAACTTACTTGTTTAGTAAGTTTAGTAAACCATAAGAGGTCCCTGTGAATTATATAGAGGGGATACTCCGATTTCAGACATTGTATTCGAACAATACGTTGCATTTGAAACATGCTAACCGCACGGGGTTATCACTTTTCCTTTTTGCAGCAACCCTGCACCGAACGTAACTAATACCTCATCAGATGACTAATTTACATGGTACTAGCACTTTACTACATCAAATAAACCTCTATTAACTATGAAATCAAAACTTTCGAATCCCAGCTAAAAAAAGCCGTCTAAGGCAAATCGCCGGTCATTCCTAAATGAGCCTCAATTTCGCTAAATGTTTCTATACGCCATGTACTTCAAACACACATAAATCATCCACCAACAACTTTAATGACTAATTATGTACCCGATCCATATTAACCCGTATCACTTAGTAACCGGTCAACCAATTTTTCCCGATATAACAGCGGCTAACAACTCCGCAAATTCCATATGACTTCTCCATACTCAAATTTCACCGTTTGTCATTAATTTTTTAAATGTGGAGAATAACTGTTTATTTTTTTTTTGTATTAGTAAAAAATATAAATGGAAATACTAAACTATAAATAATCGCCAATATCCGTTATTATCGTCTTTAAAATTGTATATGGCCACATATACGATTCTAGACATTTTTCATTAGCTATTTCATAATCTTAATTAGTGTCGTTGACATTTTATTATATAATCAGAAACCTATCATAAATCCAGGTTCCAGAAAAATTCCACATAAATATCGGTTAAATCGTCAGAATCCCTAAAATCCTTATAATTTAATCAAATCCATCCATGATACTATTCATTGATTTTTTCATATCGATATTTAGAAGTTATTACTCATTTGTCATGAATACAGTTACTGGTATAATAGATAATCTCAAGTATGCGGTAAAGACTATAGAATCAGTGGTGGTAGAAACGTTCGATACGTTATTGTATTATATAATGAATTTAGTTATGTTATTACTACTGTTGTTTGACTTAATTCAAGATTTAAGTGAAAGAGTATTAAAGAATATTAATATTGTGGTTACTGGATATAATCATGATTTCATAAGTAAGATTAATTAATAGGCTAAATAGAATATATTTATTAGAATCAGAATTACGTTTGTGGTTGTGATCTATCACTTTTGATATTAATTAAGGGGTATTTGCCAGTGTTGTGGATGTTATTACAACGTAGTTACTCGCCACGTAAAATGTGATACATAGTAAACCTCTTCTCAAAAGTCGCACATGTGTCTAAACCAAGGAGGGGCATGTGAAATAAATTCGCTTGCAACACTGCTCAACTGTATAGGCGTTTCCTAACAATTGCGCAGGAATTTATTTGATACAGTGTTTTCAGGATAAATATCGCACCTTTGTGATTAGGATGCAGCATTTATGTACCTTCAATATCGTTGTAGCATATTTTCAATATCGTCTCTGCACAAATATGAACCGCAGAGTCAGGCAATTGGAAGATCACGAGTACTTGCAGTTGAGTATCGTTTTAAAGAGAAATTTTGCAGCATCTTTGATTCTTAAACTAGAGATTTCCTTTTGAAGAAGCTTCTCCCTCTTTAATCTACTCTTTACCTGCTTCCAGAACTGCTCAATTGGGTTCAATTCAGGTGAAGATGGTGGTAAGTATAGAAGCCTTAAGTGTCTAAAAGCCTACAAGGAAATCTTTCTAGTGTATTCAAACCTGTCAATTTCGCTGATTTAAAAATTTTTGAGAATTTCTCTAATTTATATCTAAGGAAGTTGTCTAGAAATTCAAATGATTTTGATCCAATTTTTGATTGGCCTCTATTTGTTGATAATAGTTAAAAGTGTAAATGTGACTACCTTGTTTAGTCAACAGTTAAGGGCTGTTGAGAAAATAGCTTTTGACAATCAAGTTGGTTATAGTGTCTGGCAATGCGAAACTGATTATATGATTTTATTTGATTCAGACGATGATGCTACTGCTACTGGATCTTTTATAGATGGTATACCATTGCTGGCATATACTAACGTAGCCTACGGATTAGGGACAGAACCAGTTGAAGAGGAGAATTGTACATTACTCTACGATAATAACTCGGTCTTTAAAAGAGATGACATCATTAACACGGTTGATGTTGACTTATTGACTGACGGAATTAGCTATATAGATAATTTACAAGGAATGAACTTAGGCATCCATGGTAACAGTACTAGCAATCTCTTGCATAAGAGATCCTTGGAAATAGGAAAGGCCACTATGCATTCAGGTCTGTCAAGTGGAGGTGCCTTAAACAAGAAAGTTTGGGTTTATACTGATGATCAATATATGTGCCATTCCCCCACCCCAAACAGGTAGGAATTGAGGCGAAAAGCCCTAGGAATTAGCCTTTTGCCGCAGTTTACATTTCACTGAGAAGGTATGCGATTATCGATTCTTATGTTTCAGAATTTAAGATAAGTAGAGTCAGAATTTTTTGGTTTCCTCACGGGAATAATTGAACCAAATGTTAAGAATTGTGAAATGATATAAATGAATTTTAAGGCCTTATCATAAGAATTGTCTTCTTTCTCCAAACGAATTCCACAGATTGCAACTACGAATTTTGAAGAAACAAGAAAGCTATACCCTTTGCGATAGATAAATGTCGCTGGGACGTTTTCTTGTTAATGGAGGTGTGAAATGTTTTTGGGATCATCTGTATCAGACACAGTCTAGGCTTAATAGCCGGAGATAACGTAGTTGTAAGCACGATTTAAGTTTGATTTGTCGCTTAACGGCTAAATCATCCCTTACTGAACCAATGATTTAGCCGAATAAACTGTTATAGCCTCTGTCTGTCTCTCTAATTTCGTGTAGCGTTCCTTTGATAAGTTTTATTTTCAGATTCTTTACGGAAAGTTGATAAACTTATCAATAAGTCCTTGTAACCAAATTCAACCTACAAGCACCAATTTGTGAAATCTGCACATTTGAAATACCCTCACGTGATTATTGCATATATTTTCTAATGTTTAAGAAGCTTTGCTTCCATTGGATGCATTGCATAACTAATTCCAACACTACTAATTACGAACTCTTAAATTCCGAACTACACTCTTTTGTATATTTGCTGAAAACTGATCTGCATTAGTTTATGGAATTATTACCGGAAATCATGGTGGGGGGACCGAGTTCTCATATCAAAACTCGAACTTCAATTTGGCTGCAATTAATTGATGAGTGAACATTTCTCTCTTGATCGTCACGTTGAAGGTGATACAAAATTCTCAAGAGGCAGATGGGAATTGAAAACTGGTGTTAAGATATTGTGGGCTACAGAGAACATTAAAACTGAGGCAAGAAATCACGAATTATACTCGGTGTTTAGTAGTAGACCAATAACTCATAGAGGTGATACTTTAAACAATGCAATCATTACTACTCAATTGACTAGTCCTAAGGTCCGAGTGCTCAGACTTGAAACATATCATAATAAATCAGCATACAAAAACGCCAAAGAACCCAGATTTGACTTAGAAGAACAACGCTATGATCTGGCTACTGCTGAGAAGAACAGCATTCTGTCAAAACAATTAATGGCAACCGTCAACAAAGGTAAGAAGTTTGGGATTGACTTCAAAGGTATAGATGGTAAGCTCTTAACCAAGTTAGGGCCAAAATCAATTGGGTATGTGGAAGATTCAAGATACGAAAAACCTGGGCTACAAGGCAATAAGGCTACCGATTATATGACTTGTCAATTCCACTTGTCAGTGGGAGAAAAAATATATGGATTAGGTGAAAGGTATGGCCCATTCGTTAAAAATGGACAACATGTGGAGATGTGGAATGAAGATGGAGGAACTTCTTCCGATGTCACATACAAGAACGTTCCATTTTATATATCCAATAGAGGGTATGGGATATTTGTTGATTCTACTCTGAACGTTAATTTTGAAATACAATCCGAAAGAACCTCAAGGGTCAACATTACCGTCCAAGGTCAAGGTATGAGAATTTTCATAATCTACGGTCCAACTCTCAGAGATGTGTTGTTTGACTATGCTTTCTTAACAGGTAAGCCAGGGCTTCCTCCCGCCTGGAGTTTTGGATTGTGGTTGACTACAAGTTTTTTAACTGACTATGATTATAATACCGTGAGTTCTTTCATTCAAGGTATGAAGGATAGAGATATTCCTTTAAACACTTTCCATTTTGATTGTTTTTGGATGAAGGGGTTCCAATGGTGTGACTTCAAGTTTGATCCCAAATACTTCCCAGATGCTAAAAAAATGTTGGGTGATTTGAAACTGAGGTTTAATATCAAGATATGTGTATGGATCAATCCTTATATCGGACAAGAATCTGAATTATTTGATGAGTGTGATGAAAAAGGTTATTTCATCAAGACCACGTCAGGTGCAAGCTATCAATGTGATTTATGGCAAGGTGGAATGGGAATCATTGACTTCCTGAACCCCGAAGCTTACGATTGGTACAAGAGTAAATTGAAGGTGCTTCTTGATATAGGAGTCGATTATTTCAAGACTGATTTCGGTGAACGTATTCCATCAAGGGATGTTACTTATCATAATGACAAGAACCCCGTAGGTATGCATAACTTGTACACTTATTTATATAATAAGTGTGTTTTCGAGATCCTACAAGAAACTGTTGGTATGGATGATGCGTGTGTTTTTGCCAGGTCAGCCACCGCAGGATGTCAAAAATTTCCAGTCCACTGGGGAGGAGATTGTGAATCAACATTTGAAGCTATGGCAGAAACCTTAAGAGGTGGATTGTCTTTGAGTTTGAGTGGATTTGCTTTCTGGTCTCATGATATCGGAGGATTTGAAGGGCAACCCGATCCTGCGGTTTATAAAAGATGGTGTGCGTTTGGGCTTTTATCATCTCATTCAAGATTACATGGATCTCATTCATATAGAGTGCCATGGAATTTCGATGATGAAGCAAATGATGTTTTGAGGAAATTCACTAAATTGAAATTGTGGTTGATGCCTTATATTTATAATAAGTCGGTTGAAGCTCTTACTTATGCAATTCCTGTGATGAGACCAATGGTTTTGGAATTTCCATATAATATAGAAGCTGAAAATTGTGATACTCAGTATATGTTAGGAGATAAACTATTAGTAGCCCCCGTGTTCAATGCTGAAGGTGAGGTTTCATATTATTTGCCAGGAGGTGAATGGTATGGGTTGCTAGACGGAAAGATTAGGAAAACTTTAGGCAAAGGTGATTGGGTTACCGAACGCCATGGGTTCGACTCCTTGCCATTACTTGTGAGATCCAATAGTGTGTTTATTACTGCCGATATCAATTCTGATCATAAACATCCTGAATATGAATATACCAACAACTTCCTTGTCAATATTTATAATGTTGGCGAAAAAACGGAGGTAGCTATTTGTGACTTCAGAGGGTACTTGGAGATAATACTTGAAATTGTTCCAACTAAGCTGGGGTATATGGTTAAGGCCAATGAACCTGTTGACTTTTCGGTTAGGGTTTTAGGTAGACCATTAAAATTTGGCCTGGTCGATGAGCATGGCAACAATGTTGTCTATGGAACCGGTGAGATTGTAGTTAGCTTTGCTTAATAAATACTTTGACGTTGAAGTGTCTCTTCACTCTCTGTACACAAAATGATGAAAAGCCTTCCTTAAGAAAAAAAATAAAGCAAGGACAATTAATGAACGTACACAAAGGAACAACATCAATAAAGGACCACAAATACAAAAGGAAACTCGAAACACAAAAGCAAAGTAAAAAAAAATGTTAGGATTAAATTGATAGCCAATTCGCAGATCTAACCATCGCTTTGCTGAGATTCATCGTCGCATTATGACATTCAGTTACCTAAGTAAGGAAGTACTTGAATCGTTTCCTGATGGTACTGAAAACCTTATAGAACTCATCCAGTCTGAAGAGTCAACCACAGAGACCATTGGATCTATTTTTACTGAACTTCTATTGGCTTATGAAGATAATTCCATGGATGTTACGTCGATACTAACATTCTTAACACCATGTATAAATAGCGAAGAACTTGCATTAAAATTCTGTAGAGTCGTCAATGTGTTCCCTACAACTGAAAGCATACTATTATTAATCAAGCGATTGCATGATAATCAAAGAATCATAAAACCTGCGATAATTGCCAAAACCATATCACTCGATACATTAGGAGAAATTGGGATAGTGCCTAAAGACAATGCTAAAAAACAGTTCAATACCCGTAAAAGAGACTTATTATTCACTCAAAAGAAGTTCAATTTACTTTTCGAAGAAACTGAAGGATATTCAAGATTAATAGTGGAAATGTACAATATCTTAAGAAACCCAGATACTCCATATCAAATTGAATATTCATTGAAAATAACCGAAAAATTAATAGGGCATTACGGATTGGATACCAATAAAGTATTTGACATTTTGGTCGATGTTTTCTCTAATAACCTCGTGGGTAACATTGATTTTGTTATAGAGTTTTTTAAAAAATCTCGATGGTGGCCTAAAGTTGAGTCTGACAATTCAAGTCTTGAAACTTTGAATGTTGGAGGTGCTTCGGAATTAAGCAAATTGATTGGTCACAAACTCTTAGTTTATCCTGCTGATAGAGCTTTACCTGAAACTTTGAAGTTATTGGTAGGAATTTTGATTAAAGAAGGAATGATAAGTTTTGGATCTGTTTATAAGTTCTTTAAACCTGATGATGATGAAATGAAAAAGTTTGATGCTATGTACAAAAAGGATTTAGATGATCAAGTATTCAAGTCTAGCGCCAATGCTTTGGCATTAGCAGCTCCATTATTGGATGATGATGAAGAAGAAGGCACCGATAAGAAGACCACCGCCAAAAACCAACAAGAATCACTTTCATTAGAAACGCAATTGAATTTAAACCAAAAGTTCCAAATGTTAAGAGTTTTCCTAAGCATAGGTTTATACTGGCCATCTATTTATATTCTTACAGAGTTTCCAGTTATGGCAAAGATCGATGAAGAAACAAGGCTATTGATGTCGAGATTATTCAAAGCAATAATAAAACCAGTGTATGAGAACCTTCAACCATTTGCACCTGAAGATTTCACGAAATTACAAGCCTCCAAGAAAATTGCATTTTCCAGAGGTTCAAATGTGGTAGAGTATGACGATTTTGATTGTACGACTTTCCTAAGCTTCAAGGCTACTATCCAAAGTTACAGTCAAAAGCATTTCGTATATTTTTATAAGAATTGGGATAAGAAAGTCCCTGCTGTAAACAACAGCAATGAATTTATTGAAGTTTCGAAACACTTTTTGAAATTCTTAGATGTGAATGTTGCTAAAGACACTCAATTATTCTCCCAGATTTGTGATATTGTATATAATGATTTGCTAAAGAATACTGATGATGATATGATCAAAGAACAATGGTATGTTTACTTCAGGAATTATATCTTTCCCGCTGTATCGTTAATTGAAGAAAACAATTTAGTGGTAGACAAAGCTTTTAAGATCTTAGCATTGTATCCTAAAGAAATAAGGTTCAATTTATATAGTGAATTGCATCAAGTTTTATCCAAGAGTAATCAATTGATTGAAATATCCTATGGAAAGGCTGAAAAGTCCACTAAAGATGTATTGAAAAGATTATCTAAAGAAACTGTTAGACCAATGATGAGAAGGTTGGCCAAAATTAGTTTCTCCAATCCATTGCCGTGCTTTTTAACCATCCTACAACAGATTGAAAGTTATGATAATTTGAATACTTTAGTAGTCGAAACCGCAAGGTACTTCAATGATTATGGTTGGGATGTTATAACTTTGGCAATAATGATTAGATTATCTAGCGGAAGATCCAACGTTCAGGCTAGTGGTTTATATGAAAGACAATGGATTCAATCCTTGGCTTCATTTATTGGAAAACTTTGTCTGAGATATCCTAATGCTATTGATCTTGAAACTTTGATTGAGTTTTTGTTGAAATCATTCCATTCTGGTGATACCATGGGATTGATTGTGTTGAAAGAGATCTTAATGTCAATGGGAGGACTTCAGTCTATTTCTAACTTAACCTTAGACCAAATTTCAAGATTAAATAGTGGTGAAATTCTTCAAAAGTCGGTGTTTAAAACCATTAATGATACCAGATATGAACGTATAAAATCAGGAAGTATCCTTGTTAAGAACTTCATAAATTTGGATAGCGTTAATGAAATATTAGTGTTGTTGTGTCAGGTTGAAGAAAAAATTGTTTATAGTGAAGACGATACTCACTTAAAGATCTTGGCTAGTAGAAAAGATGATTTAGTTACAGTGTTACAATTGTTCGTGGAATTAGTCACATTCTTCGCCAATAGTGATGAAGTAAAGAATTCATTGTTGCCCATCTCAGTATTATCCAATGACTATAGGGTCCCACCACAATGGTCATTCCAAATCTGGAGAAAATATCTAGACATTGAAGGTGAAATAGTTGGCAAGGAGTTAAAGTGTCTTAACCTTGATTCATTACTTTCTCGTCTGTTGTATGGTATCTTCTGGCAATTATCGCTATATGATATCAACTTCGATGGCCAACTTTATGATGATTTGTTACAGAAAATCGAAACGTCTTTGCCTGGGTTAGAATCGGCATATTCTAGAAGTAAGCGTCTTTTTGAACCAAAACAAACCATTGAAGAGAAATATCAAGCTCTTGAAGTGGCCAAAACTTACGTAACTCAACTTCCTTTGGACAAAAGCGAACACCAGGACACATACATAAAGGTGGGTAATAGATTAAAAAGTGAATCTGAGAACTGGTTTGATTCCGATCAGTCTATACCACATTTTTTACAATACTGTATTCTTCCAAGAGCTTTAATCTCCTCATATGATGGGGTCTATAGTGGTAAGTTTTTATTCAGTTTATTCACCAAAAATGTAAAGACCTTTTCAATCATCACAGCATTAAATTACCTTCTTAAGAAAGGAATCTTGTTCGGGACATTCTTTACTTCAACTCCTTTAGAATCAGAAAACTTCGGGGTGTTCTATGCTGAGATTTTAACTACCCTTCATTCATGGAAAACTGAAGCCTTCTTCCCTGAAAACCTAGGTATTGATTTGTCACAATATAAGACATTACTCTACGAATACCACAGTTCATTACTTGATGATTTAACCAAGAGTTTGCAATCAACTGATTATATGTGTAGAAGAAATGCTATCACGTTTTTGAAAAATATCGTTAGCATATATCCGATAGTTGAAGATCATTGTGTACCATTATCAGACCTTATTGAGAGTATTATCACTACGGAAGAAAGAGAAGATTTGAAATTAGCATCTAATGCATTGATTGGTCATTTAAAGTCCAGATCGAAGTCTTGGTTGCATGTTTGGGAGTTTATTGATATGCCAGAGGAAGAAATTGAAGCATTAAAACTCAAGCAACAGCAAGAAGAAGATGCTAAGAAGGAGCAAGAAAGATTGAAGAAGGAAGAGGAAAGGTTTCAAAAAGAAGAAGAAGAAAAGGCCAAATTAGAAGCTAAAAAAGCTGCCGAAAAGGCGGCCGAAACTTTAAAACATGCTAATAAATTGAGCTATGAAGGAGGATCAAGTAGTACTAGACCGTCATCTCGTGATGGAGGTATTGATAAGAAGAAGTATGATTATTATTCTAAGTATGATGATGATATGGCCGTAGATGGTGAGCCAGACAAGCAAGTTGACACAAAGGTTGAAGAAGCTGAGGAGGAACTTGTAGAAGAATCCAAAGAATCTGAAGCGGAAGAAATTGAAGATGCTGACAAAAATGAAGAAATCGATGATACCGATAAAGAACCTGTAGAAGGAGAACAACAAGGTGAAGAAAAAGAAATTGTAGTAGAAGCCAAAGAACAAGAAGAACAACCGCAAGTAGAACAAGAATCTGGAATTGAAGAGGAAACCGAAACGCCAAAAGAGTCTCCCCAAAGTACTCCACCAGTTGAAGCATCGGTTAACTCTAAACAACAGCAGAGAATTCCTTCACGTCCAAGAAGTTCATATGTCCCTAGTGCTCCTTCTTCGAATATAAGAAGCTCGACACCATTAGGACCTCAAAATCCTCCGAAGACAATCAAAAGTCGTGGTCCTTTACCACCACAAAATTCGGCTCCTTTACCATCCCAAGCTGCTGTTAGGCAGCAATCAAACAGACCTTACTTGCCAGCTAGGCAACCTAATAGACAGCCACCAAGGCAACCATATAATAATCAGTATGGAGGACGTAAGAATTATCAGAATGATTCGCGTCCTAGAACTCATGGTCAAACATACGATAATAGAGCTGGAAGAAAAGAACCGTCAGCACCTCCTCCTCCTCCCCCACCACCATCTAATCCTCCAAATAAAAGAAAGCATGATGGACAAAATGGTAGAAATTACGATAAACGTCAAAAATATTAACCTCGTAAATATCAGGTAACCTCCGTATATTAATGTACACTATCTAAAGACTTCAATTCCTTATCTATCAAATTATTCATTTCCGTTTCGTTATCATAAGCCTCTTCGTTTTCTAGTTTCGCCAAGTACTCCAGAACTCTTGCCAAATGTTGTTGATGCCATTTCAAGTGTCTTTGTAAGTCGTAGTCTCTGGTGAATGTTCTATCACATTTGGGTTTAGGACATGGAATCCTCTTCCCAGCCAGTAAGATATCAAAGATGGAGTTCCCTTCACTAAGGGCTGAGTTTATTGATTGTAATGATTTAACTGACTGGTCTTCGTCTTTGGTTGGTTCTTCTGGGTCTTCAGCTTCCTCAAATGCTTTGAGACGTTCCATGTTTAGTGGGTTCGGTACATCTTCTTCCTTATCGTCGTTGTTCAAAAGTCCATCGGGTAAATTACCGTCGTGGAATTCATTATAATGGCCTATCAATTCTGCTTTCTTGACAAACTTACTGTTACACCACTCACATGACCATAGTTTAGTGATTTTGGACTCATCATGGGTTATCATATGAGATATCAACCCTTGCTTACCTACACACCCTTTACCACAAACCAGACACTTGATTTTAGGGTGATCAGTCTTAATGTGTAGTTGTAAAGCTGACCAAGTTTTGAAGTTCTTGAAACATCCTTTCTCTTCACATTGATAAGTTGGGGTTTCACTATGATATTTTAAGTTATGTTGTGCTAATCTGTATGGTCTATTAAATGTTTTATTACATATCTTACAACTCAAGGACTTTTCATGGACGGAAAGAATATGATGTCTTAAAGTCTGATGTTTATAGAATGCTTCATTACATCCTTCAGCTTTACATTTAAATGATTTTTCATGGGTGATTTGGTGTCTCTTTAAATGCTGCGCAGTATTGACTCCTTTTCCACAAACAGAACAATGGAATGGTTTGGTTTCGGCGGTTTTATGTGAAACTTCATGGGCTTGAAGATGTGACTTTCTGAGGAAACTTTTATCACAGTTATCAAAAGTACATTTAAATGGTCGTTCTCCTGAATGGGACCGTTTATGTTGTTCTAACAACGACGGTTTTGAATATGCTTTATCACATCCATCATGGTCACATGTATAGTTCTTAGGTCGTGACCCTGTAGACGATATTGATGATGGCATAACTAGTGAGATGGTTTGAGATGAGACTCTTGTGAGGGAGTTCCAAAGAGAACTGAATTTATAATGCGATTTTGTATACAAGTTATCAATTATTATTAGCTTAAACCGTACTTTACGAATCTTTGATTTCAATTGTGACATTAAAAATTCTTGAATCCTGACGGTTTTGAAGGTCCCCTTTTGCTTATATGCTATTTTTCGTTTTTCACTGGTAAAGCTTCGTTCCTCATGGCCCAATGGTTAAGGCGTGTGGCTACGATTTGCTACAAGGAAACCACAAGATTCCAGGTTCGAGTCCTGGTGGGGAAGCTTTTTTTTTTTTACTTCTTCTCCTGCTATTTGAAGGTTACTTCAATCTGATTTATGAAAGACAATCCGGTTACTGTTTTCCACCAAGTTATTCACTAGACTCCTACTGATTAAATGATAATCTTGGCCTTTCCGTTCGGAACGCACAGGGTCCAAAAATCGAAATTCTCACTTAGCAATCTAACCAACCCAAAATTCCCATCACTTAACATCCACAATACCAATTATGACATCTAAAAGAATTCTTCTTAGAGTGTCAAATGATGGAGAGCCAATTAACAATAATTCAGTTGAAAACGGGGTGTTAATCTTGCCTTCGGTACCCTTGCCCGATGATTATAAGGAAGGAGATATTATCTTTGAATTAACATTAGTATTGAATGCAGCTTCCAAAGTCTCGAGAAATGGGATTGTTTACCTGAATGTTCATGGAAAAGGTGAAAGATTCGATAGAGGTAAGTTTAAACAATTTCCCATTGAAACTGCTTTCGATAAGGATATCGTTATCAAGATACCTATTTATCAATCCGGAACCTACTGTTACTATATCGAGTATAATGACAGTCAGAACAAGCCAAGTAAGACCAAAGAATTTTATTTCAATGTTCCACCCAACTTACGTATCAAGGACAAGTTCATTCCATTCAATTCTATTAACCTTGAATCGTTAGTTTCCAAATGGATTGGACCTTTGGATGCATGGGACGGAGTGTTCAAGGAGATTAGTGCCAAGGGGTATAATATGATTCATTTCACACCATTACAAGAACGTGGGGAATCTGATTCTCCCTATTCGATTTATGACCAGTTAAACTATGATCCTAAATTGTTCAAGTCCAATGAGTTTGCCATTGATTTCATTGGAAAATTGTTAGACAAATATGAATTAATGTCTTTGACCGATGTGGTGTGGAATCATACTGCCAACAACTCCAAATGGATCAGGCAGCATCCTGATAGTGGTTACAATCAGGAAACTGCCCCACATTTGAGAGCTGCTATTGAATTAGATAAACTGTTACTAGACTATAGTGCCAAACTAAAAGAGCTTGGATTGCCTACTGTTCTTGAAACTGAAGCTGATTTAAAAAAAGTTCATGAAGGGATTACTGAACATGTATTGAGCCCATTGAAGTTATGGCAGTACTATGTGTTTGACAAACAATCGACATTGACTGAATTAGATACAAAGTTCAACCAGTCCAGGTCTGTTGAACCCATTGACATTCCATCATCTGTAGACGTCAAAAACTTAAAGCAATTGGCCCAATTTGTATTGGAAAAATGCACTTCTGGTGTTATTCTAGAAGACAGATTCTCTAACAAGTTGAACACCGACAAGTTCTTAGGAGTTCTCGCCAGCTTATTCAACAGGGACCTTAGTAACATTGAACTCCAAGTCTTAGAGAGTAAAGCCTCTCAAATTATTGATGAGATCAATTTGAAATTGTATGCGGAATATGACGATGATATTTCGTCTATTAAGTCTCAATTATTCAATAGAATCAAGTACTTAAAATTAGATGGGAATGGACCTAAATTGGGGGAGATCACCACGAAGAACCCATTGACTGAACCCTATTTCACTAGGTTTACGACCGATGATAAAGAGTACGCCTTAGCTAACAATGGATGGATTTGGGGAGGAAATCCTCTTGTTGATTTTGCGTCCAATAAGTCAAAAGCTTACCTTAGAAGAGAAGTTATTATTTGGGGAGATTGTATTAAATTAAGGTACGGAAATGGCCCTGAAGATTCTCCTTATTTATGGAAGAGAATGATCGAGTATACGGAATTGTGTGCTAAAACATTCAGTGGGTTCAGAATCGATAATTGTCATTCAACTCCGTTACATGTCGGTGAACGGTTATTGGATGCTGCTAGGAACATTAACCCGGATTTATATGTTGTAGCCGAATTGTTTAGTGGGTCTGAAGAAATGGATAAGATCTTCGTGGAAAGATTAGGAATCAACAGTTTAATTAGAGAAGCAATGCAAGCTTGGAGTGTGGGAGAATTATCCAGATTAGTCCACAAACATGGTGGTAGACCTATTGGATCTTTTACTTGGTTACCCTTAGATGAATATGCTTACCCTGCCACTGCAGAACCAAAATCTCAAACTTTAGAGATTCCTAAAGTGTTAACCAATCAAGCCCCACATGCATTATTCATGGATTGCACTCACGATAATGAGACTCCTAATCAAAAGAGAACTGTTGAAGATACATTACCTAATGCTGCATTAGTTGCCTTCTGTTCCAGTGCTGTTGGAAGTGTCTTTGGATACGATGAATGTTACCCACATTTATTAGATGTTGTCAATGAAGAAAGACAGTATACTTACGGCAAGACATCCGGAGGTATTGGTGAAGTTAAAGCTAAATTATATGAGATTAGAAAATTACTTGCTGAAGAGAGTGAAGATATTTTGAGAGATCATGAAATGTATATCCATCATGAAGGTCAATACATCACCATTCAACGGTATAATGCCCGTACGGCCAAAGGATGGTTTTTAATTGCTAGATCGAAATTCAGTGATCATGAACCTGATCAAATCTTATCGCCATGTGTTTTAAACGGGACCAAAGTCAAGAAAGAGTTCGCATATACTCTCAAGAGAGATGGTGAGTATGAGAGTGATGATAAGTACTTGACATCCATTCCAACCAGATTAGAGACATTAGAGTTACCTGATGTGGAATTTATCAATAATGAATCCGTGATTAAAGTGGACGAACGGTTTATTCCTGGAAGTATTGCCGTTTTTTCTACAGAAATCCCCGGCGTTGATATTAGTTTAGACAATTACGCCAAAGAAGGAGGTATTGAAGAGTCTGCAGATTTAGACTTATACGATTTGAATGCCTTACTTTACCGCTGTGAATATGAGGAACGTGACTACAGTCACGGACAAGAAGGGACTTATAATATCCCTGGTTATGGAAATTTAGTTTACGCAGGATTAGAGGGATGGAATTCTGTTCTCAAAGGAGTCATCTGGGAGAACGCATTAGCTCATCCTCTCAGTAACCACCTCAGAGACGGTGAATGGGCTTTGGATTATGTAGTCAATAGACTTCAAAAATACTCCAGCCCAGGATTAGATCGGTTCAAAAATTGGTTAGAACTGAGGATTGATGCTATAAGGAAAGTCCCATACTTTTTGAGACCTCACTTCTTTGCATTAGTAGTTGGAACCGCCTACCAAGCTTGTAGGTTCAGAGCTTTGAGACTTTTAAGTAAACAAATCCAAGGTTCTACGAACTTTATTCAGAGTTTAGCATTAACCTCCATTCAAATGTGTGGAAAAATGAATAATACGTCGTTATATCCTGACAAACAGGTTGGATGTATGGCAGCAGGATTGCCACACTTCTCTAACGATTATATGAGATGTTGGGGTAGAGATGTGTTTATTGCATTCAGAGGATTGTTGATTGTCCCAGAAAGGTACGAAGATGCTAGACATCATATTTTAGGGTTTGCTAAGACCTTGAAGCATGGATTGATTCCAAACTTGTTGGATGCAGGAAGAAATCCCCGTTATAATGCCAGAGATGCTGCATGGTTCTTTATTCAAGCCGTCCAAGAATACATCGAACATGTTCCTAATGGAGAAGCAATTTTAGATGAAAAAGTTTCTAGAAGGTTCCCATTAGACGACACTTATATCACCGTTGATGATCCACAAGCATTCAGTTATGAGACTTCCATTAAAGACATTATCTATGAGATTCTCGCCAGGCACGCCAAAGGAATCAAGTACAGAGAAGCTAATGCTGGTCCTAACTTAGACTCCCAAATGAAAGACGAAGGGTTCAATGTTGAAGTCAATGTGGACTGGAACAACGGATTGATCTTCGGGGGCCAACAGTTTAATTGTGGAACTTGGATGGATAAAATGGGTGAAAGTGAAAGGGCTGGCAACAAAGGGTACCCTGGTACACCAAGAGACGGAGCAGCTGTTGAAATTCAAGGTTTATTAAAGTCTGCTTTAAGATTTGTTAATAAATTAGGATCAAAGTTCGGGTATACTGACGTTACTAAATCAGACGGGTCAAAGATCAGTCTTAAAGACTGGGAGAGATTGGTTCAAGATAATTTCGAAAAGTGTTTCTATGTTCCTTTGGACCCAGCTGATGATCACAAGTACGACGTTGATGTGTCTATCATCAACAGAAGAGGAATTTATAAAGATTTATATAGAAGTGGTAAACCTTATGAAGATTACCAATTGAGACCAAACTATGCTATTGCCATGACTGTTGCACCTGAATTGTTCGACAACACTAAAGGATACAAAGCTCTTAAGATTGGTGATGAGGTAATTAGAGGTCCAATTGGAATGAGAACTCTTGATCCTAGTGATTGGAATTACCGTCCTTATTACATCAATTCTTTAGACAATGATGACTTTGCTACTGCCAAGGGACGTAATTATCATCAAGGACCAGAATGGTGCTGGAACTTGGGATACTTTTTAAGAGCTTACATTAAGTTCGGTGTGTATGAAGCTAAGATCAGTGAACCCTCAGTGGAATTGTTGACGGAATTGAACGAGAGAATTCAAGAACATATTAAGTGGATTAAGGAAAGTCCATGGGCAGGATTGACGGAATTGACCAATAAGGATGGAGAATTGTGTGGAGATTCAAGTCCTACACAAGCATGGAGTGGAAGTTGTTTATTGGATTTGTATTTTGATTTGTGGAATCACTAGTCCGAACCATAAGGATAGCGAGTGGTAAGGGCTAGTGCTTGCTTTGTACCACGGCGAGTGGTGCGAGGATGGCCACTACCACTGTAACTGGTGCGAGGCCGGCTTAGATACCTAGTTAGACTTTAGAGTGATACATCTTATTCTAGTTTTTTAGCTCTCTGACTTTTTTTTGTGCCCTTGAATGTTTGCCTTATCTATTTGGTTTTGTGGTTTCTAATCACTTTTGTGGTTTCTGTTCCTGTTTGTTTGTGGTTGTGGTTGACTTTGTGTAAGTAGCCTGTCGCTCCCCTTCATTATCGCTCAGTTAAGGAACGCTCAGTTGAGGACGCGTAAACATGGTTGGTGAATCAAGAAGTGAACTCTTACAATGGATAAATTCCACCCTTAGTCTCAACTACACAAAAGTCGAAGATTGTGGTACCGGTGCCGTGTACTGTCAGCTCCTTGACTCGATTTACGGCGATGTGCCAATGTCAAGAGTAAAGTTTAACACCACAAACGACTACGACTACAGGAATAACATGAAAATATTACAACAAAGTTTCAATAAACATGGAATCACCAAAGGCATTGATGTTGAAAAACTCGTCAAGTGTAAATTACAAGATAATTTAGAGTTATTACAATGGTTTAGGAAATACTGGATGCAGAATAAAGATATAAATATTGAATATGATCCTATAAGTAGACGACAAAAACGGTCAGTTTCAAGATTAGGTCAAACACCACCAAGTTCAAGAATTGTTCAATCACCGGCGTCAACTAGATCAGTAAGTTCAACGATGAAACCTTCAGAAAATGGAAAACCTGGTATTTTGCCAGGAAAAAGGATTGTAAGTAATCCCGTCACCAGTAATAAAGTATCGTCATTGAATAAAGAATTGGCTGATGCTTTTGATCAGATCAAAATCTTGACTAATGACTTGCAAAAAACCCAAGCATCTTATGAAGAAAGTGATGCTGAAAGAATCTTTTATTATAATAAATTAAGGCAAATCGAGATCTTAGTAAGTAATACCCAAACTAGTGTTAATGAAGGAGCCAATGTTGATGTAATGGATTTAACTAATGAAATTTTAATGATAATCACTGCTACTACTGATGGATTTGAGGCGGATTATGAGGCTGATCAAATGATTGATGAGACTTTTTAACTCATCGTTCAAGTTTATGAGTTTATTTGGTTTTGTGTCACTAGCTCTGTGTCAATGACTTTACGATCCAATTTTCCTTTGTGTTTCGTCCATTTAGGTCTACTGATTCCCTTCGCTACTTTAGCCACAAACTCAATCCACAACTTAACCCATCCCACAGTTTAGACACGGTGCGTACACTACTCACCTTCATCTCTTTGCACCTAAAAAAATTTTTATTTATCTATTACATACTTAATAAAAATAAAGAAACCTCCATTCCCCCATTTTAATTCATTACTACTTACACATTAACTCATATAATCCCCCGTCTCAAAATTATCTTCTTAGAGTTCATCCAGTTGTAAAGATCACACGATAAAACCCTATATAGTATAAGACTTATCACAAGAATATCACAAAACCGATTGATAATGACAACTCATGGGTATAATTATAATAGGCGAAACTCCACGACATCAGTGCCTTACACGGTACCCATAAAGCAGTACCAGCCAACAGAATATTCGTATTATTATGGGCATTCTCGATCTCATAGTCAAGAAATGCATAAGCATAGAAGGCATTCTCATGGGCATCATCATCCACATCATAGTCAACATCATCAGGTGCTTCAGGAGCATCATCATCATCATCATCACATTCACAATCAGGATCGTGGTAGCCAAGAGCACAGTAGCCAGGAGCATAGTAGCCAGGGGCATCACCAGGGTCCTCAAACCCTTCAGGTTCCTCAAGAACATCCTGTATCTCATTCACGCCAGCATTCACCTGATACGTTCCACCCTGATGAATATGACATAAATGTCCCTACGCTAAGTAGAGAGTTCGTGGTACGGAGAATCAGTGAAGGTGAAACGGGAAGATTGAAAGAAGAATTAAAGTGTGAAGCTTGTGGTAAAGGTTATAAACATATAAGTTCACTTGCAAAACATTTATGGGAACATACACCTGAATGGAATGTCACGAAGAAACTTTTAATCTCTAAACATCAGCAGGTTCAATTATTGGAAGCTGCAAGTATTTTAGTAGGAATGAATGAGATTACAAGTAGAAGAAATAGTATAACTAATGAAGGTGAAGTTCCTAGGAGTCCAATTGATGGCAAGGAATTATCAGGTGGGTATTTGGATACGGTGATTAAGAAGACAAGATCTAATTCAAATGAATTAGGTGTATAGGTAATGAAGGTATGGTAAAGAACTGCTTTGACTCTTTTTGACTCTTTTACCTGTTTGGACTCTTTTCTCCAGTTGTGGTCTTAGACTGAACTTATACTTCGATGTCTTTGAATCATCTCTATTTGAGTTTCTAATTGTGGTTGTAAGTTTCTATATGTGACTCTAAACCTAGTAAGTACAACACGATTGAATTTTTATGTTCCTACCACGACCGCTTCCCGAGTCAAATAGGCAAACCCTCATCGCGTGAAAATATCCATCGAACCATCGTCTTGACGTGATTATCAACTATCTAATATCTTCTTATTATTATTGATCGTTTTGATCGATTATTTGAAGCAAGACCCGGTTCAATGGATGTATAATGAAAGTGCATCATAGTACATCAAGAGTTATTGTTTACCTTTTGGTGTCTCCAAGAACACATACATTTTTCTATTTACATCTATTTACAATGTTCTCTTTCTTTTAGACTTTGGTTACTCTGAGAGTTTTTGGGGTAATTGCGTAACTTTCTCTTTATTCCACTATCCTCCTTTCGTTGTCATATAAAAGGGTAATCGAAGAACTGAAGATTTGTTAAAAATCAAGAAGTCCCACATCAGTCGTCATATGTCACTTTGTTAGGGTTGATGTGATGTTCAATGTTCAGGATTCTCTGGCCCCGTGATAATCTCCCCTGTCAAAGGCTGAACCTTTTGATACTCTTCGTTCAACTTCATTTGTTCCTTATGTTCCAAATCGTTCTTTCTTAACTTCATTCTCTTTTCCTCTAATCTCTTAGCATCTTTGATAGGCCCTTCCCTTAAACTTGCCCTTTCAGTTTGTTGAGAGAAGTTGATGAACACAAAGGATCCTACTGCAAATAAGATAGATGAACCTAACGTTATCTTCGAAGCGGTTGACATGATTCTCAATTTTATTGTTCGGGAATGTAAGATACGAAGCGAGCAAAGCCACTAACTTAAAGATGGTTAGAGTTTGAGGTTAAGAACAGTTTTGGGGTCTGTGTTAATTGGGGTTGTGTTTGTAGTTGCTTTTGTGGTTTTGCTTTTGTGCTACATATACTTTTCGGTCATAAAATACATAAAGGAAAAGAGTAAGGGCTTACACATTATGACCGGGCAATTCGTCGAATATACCGTGTGCTTCCCCCCATTATTATATAAGCTTATGGGGGAAATTCCGCTAAAAAATATTAACCCCGTTAACAACAATATTGTGTTTGATGTAACTAGAACTAAACGATTGGTTAATCCGGAATTAACCAGTTGATCTATAACCGTTGGGTTTGTTGAGTCTTTAAGTGGTATACAAACAATCTCAATCTCAACAACCCCACTTTTGAACCAACCAATCCTATAACCCCCAGTAAAAGTCATTTACATCTTTAGCTAATGGGTCCGTTCTATGAGCTATATAGTTACCTTCCTATACCTCTAACCCAACCCTTCTATCCTTCCTCTTACTAAGTAAGTGGATCCCGATTAAGTCCTCAGAAAAAATCCTCACTCGAAACTGGACATTCCTTAGACATAAATACAACTTAGATTCATAAGTTAAGGTTTAATAGTATGTATCCTGTTTGTGGTTTGTTTGTGGACATAACTTGCATGTCATGATTGAACTTCAAGACCAAGCCATAAATTGAAAATTTCAGCCCTTACTAACAATAGATGAATTTGAGCAATTCATTTGATAAACCGAAAATATCAAATTTAACTAAAAATCTACAACAACAACAACAAAATCAACCCCAATCACAATCACAATCACAATCAAGTAGACATGTCCAAGATCGATCACATGAACAGTTGCAAAACCAGCAATCTCAAGACCAAGCTCAATTTACTGATTCATCATATTCAACATCAAACTCATTCCAAAATCCTCCACAACCATATCAAAATCCGTTGAATATTCAAAGTTTACCAAATCAACCACCAACATATTCCCAATCCATTAATAAATTCAATTCTTTTTCGAATTCACATAATTCACTAAATTATTTACCTTCGACTCATAATACTCCTAATATTATAGGAACATCTTATTCATCAAATAATAGTTATAAAAATCATTTCATTCCTTCACATTCTTTTCCCACTACTAATGTTAATTTGGACAATGTTCCACAAAGAACCAGTTATCCCCAACCCCAGCCTATTCCAAGTCAGTCTCAAAGATTTCAGCCAAGTCTGGATCAGAGTTTTCAAAATCAAAGCTTCCAACAAGGACTGAATCAGAGTTTTCAAAATCAAAGTTTTCAACCACAAAGCCATCAGCAACAGTCACAAACACAACCACCTCCACAACCCCAAAACCAACAAAACAGCTTTCAGAACAGTTTCCAACCACCCTCATTCATACCTAATGAAATCGTTCCTGATCATTATATGACATATCAAGAGTTCTTCAACAACCTCACCACCAAATCATCTAATGAAGACGATGATGATCACCTTAATATAATTGATTACCCGGTTAATGATTTGATTTTAATGTTATCATGTTTATTGACAAAAATCATCGAGGCTAATGATAAATTACATCCTAATCATTTCGATAATACCATAGCTTTGAGGCAAAAGTTGAAACTGGAAAAATCTAAGAGGAAACATGAAGATGACGATCATGAAGAGCATCAAGAAGATGCTGAAGATGAAGAAGATGAAATGAAAAATAAATATTTGGCTAATGTTCTAGCATTCCATGGTACTAATGTCCCAGGCATTTCGTTACATGCATACTTATCAAGAGTTTTAAAATACTGTCCTGTTACCAATGAAGTGTTTCTATCATTGTTAGTTTACTTTGATAGAATTGCTAAAAAGGCCAATACCTTAAAAAAGGAGAAAGAAGATCAAGAACAATTATTTGTTATGGACTCTTATAATATTCACAGATTGATTATAAGTGGAATAACAATTCTGTCCAAATTCTTTTCTGATATTTTTTATAAAAATTTAAGGTATGCAAAAGTGGGGGGTTTGCCATTGGAGGAATTGAATTATTTAGAATTACAGTTTCTTTTATTATTAGATTTTAAGTTGATGATCAGTGTGGAGGATCTACAAAATTATGGTGACTTGTTATTAAGGTTTTGGAAACGTGAACAAATAACTAATCAGTTAATTGATAATGGTCAGATACCTCTGTCTTAACCTGAGTGTTGACCTTTAACATTCAGGTTCAGGTCAAGACTGCTACACAGAAAAACAATATCAATCACCTTGAACCTTGAACCTCGATCTCAAAAACGATCGATCACATCTCAGTTGACTGAGATCCATGAAGCTCGGGATTATATATTTCAATAGCATTTATAGACAGTGTAATATACTATGATGATGATGCTTTTATTTCTTGTGCGTTAATACTCTTGTGTGTGTTTTTCCATTATTTTTTTTGTTGATATTTTTTTGTTTATTTTGTGTTTTTTGCAGTTTATACCTATCACAAACCAATGGGATAAATCAGATATCTTTATACATAAAGATTAATTAATTATCAAAAAACACAAACACATCTTTCAAGCACTTAAAGATACAAACACGTCTTTAGAGTTTCATAACTTTAGACTTATTAAATAATATATATTAATCTATAACAATAACATCTTGTCTGCCTTGCTTCACTCATATCATGTCTACACACATTATCTCTCTCGAAAGAGAACATCTTTTTAATCATACTACCTACCATTACTCTCTCTTCATAACAAACTCTCTATAATCACGGTCTTTCCTAGCTCTCCATACTCTATTACCCAATACCAGCACTCTCAGCCTCATCGACTGACTCACCTCTATCACCCACTCTAGTATATCCTTATCGCCACTATTTAGGTCTAGGAATCCATTTTACATCCTTGACACAATAAGCATCAGTGCATCCACAATCTCTTGGTTTTAAATCACTTTGTTTATCATCAACCACCAAACATGGATGATAAGGTGGTACAGTTTTTGGGGCTTCTGACCTTTGAGGTGGAATATACGTGTTTTGTAATAATTGTGATAATCTTGGTTTATCCATATTGAATCTTATTAATGCTATTGGATCGTATTTGTAGTTTACACTTGAGGATTTATGTTTATGATTTGTGGTAGTTTTGCTATGAAGGATTTTTGAAATTCCTACTGATAAGAACCGTACTGCATATACTTGCGGGATTACTGTTTATAGAACCATAGCGTGATTATGGATTAGTCAGAGAGATGAGTTAGAAGGGTGTCAGGTTGAGTCATTCTTGTGTTTGTAGCTGTGCTTGGTAATGTGGTAGTTATCACAAAGGCTAAGAATTTTCTTATGATCCATAATCACGAGGAGATTAGATTTGATTGTTTCTGAGCAATGCAATGATAATAACATAATACTGGAAGTCAAGAATATTTATTGCTAGATAGATCAAGGAGTAAATTGTGTCTTATAATGGCTTAGAATATATGAGAGTAATGTTCTAACTTGGGCAATCGCTGTTATCCGTTTATTGGGATGAGCCATGTGATGAGATTCTTCATTAGACTAATGTATTTCGTAGCCTTAAGGAACTGACCAAGGTTAAGCATATATAGGAATATTCTTGCACTATTTACGTCTAATATGTTGTTTTCTAAGAGAATTTCCTCTTAAATGTCATCAACTATGAGTGTTCGTCAACATTGTAAGAAACTCGATGACTCGTACTACAAAAATCTCCAAAAAGAGTGGAAAGAGGGTACATTGTGGTGACCAAGTAAACGATAGTCTAATGGTCTTGTAAGTATTGAACATTAGTGATAATGCTCTACCTTAAGCCACTTTTTCAAAAGAAATGATGAAGAAAATTCAGATTTGTCTGATGACCCATAGCTAAGCATTAATAGTGTATACGATCATGTTAGCACGTAAGAGGAATTATCAGACTCAAACCCTCCATGGATTTCAAAGTCAGCAATCCCAGTTATTTCTGAAGTTTTCCAAAGTTCACTTCACATACTAGAGCCAAAATCAGAGTAAAAGATTAGAAACAAGCCACTTCGCTCAGTTGCTTGATCACTTGATACAGCATATTATGTATATAGATGATTTACATTATGATAACTTATTTCTTACCAGTCTTTTTGGCAGCTTTCTTTTCTTTTTCTTGTTGTTCTTTTAAGACTCTTTTAACAATCTTTTGTTCTTCAATTAAGAAAGCTCTAACAACTCTATCTTTAACACAATTAGCACATCTTGAACCACCGTAAGCTCTTTGAACAGTTTTATGAGTTTTTGAAACTTGAGCATATTCTCTTGGTCTTAAGGTTGAAATACCAGCTAAGTTTTCACCACAATCACCACATTTTGGTCTTGAAGCAATTTTCTTTAAATGGTGAGCAATTAATTTACCACCTGGGGTTTTAACAACCTTGATTTTGTTAGATTTGGTATTGTCTAAATGTTAGTATTTGTAGAGTAAAGGGTGGGTAGTATTGGGATCATCTGAGAACTAGAATGGAAATAGTGATGGAAAAAACAGTGAAGTTAGCGTTATGGTCTAGGAAATGAATACCTAGTACTAATGGATTCTTCTTATGATACTCTTCACATTGTTCTTCATACGTTTCTTCTGATTTCTCTTCTAACTTTGGGCTCTTCTCATGAACTTCATGTACCATGTCTGTACAAACTTGTAAAGGAAACTCTCTTGGAACATTCGACAACTTCTACTTCTATAACGATTCCTACAACCCCTTTAATATAAACGAAACATACATGGATTTCTTCTTCTGAAAGTAACACGTCCAGCCATTATGAATTGAGTATTAGAAAACTTTTCAGAAATTTTTCAGTTAAAATTTTTCTCAAGAGAATTTTCAGAGTGCGACATTACTATAGTAATTGACAGTTTATGTTAGTGAGAACGATGGCGACACGAGACATTACTAACGGTGTGTGGAATCAAATGAGACTGTTTTGAGAAATCTAGGGTTGGAGCCCTATACGATACTAACAGTTATACTTAAAGGGGTAAACTGATTCAGTGTATATTGATAACTATAATTTTGAAGAATCCTTTTCAATAGCAATGGATTCCATTTCTAATGGTAACCCTAAAGGTAATTCCTTAACAGCTACACATGATCTAGCAGGTAAATGTTTGTTGAAATACTTCTTATAAACTTCATTGAATTCAGCAAATTGAGTCTTCATGTCAGTTAAGAAGATAGTGTTTTTGACAATATGTTCTAATGAACTGTTAGATGCTTCCAAGATTCCTTTAACATTCAAGATAACTCTTTCAGCTTGTTCAGCAATAGTTGGATTACCTTCTAATGGTTTGTTTTCTGGAGTGTATGGAATTTGACCAGAGACATAAATAAACCCTGTTGTTAGTAAAAGTTCAAGTAGTTATACTTTATTACATACCATTGACTTTAATAGCTTGGGAGTATGCAGCAACTGCTGGTGGGGCATTTTTAGTGGAAACCTAATGTTAGTATATCGACAATTGTATGGACATGGATCAATTGCATTAACGTTGTTGGAGTTTGTGGTCAATCAATGAATCTAATTGCCAAAAACTCAAACCGAGATCAAGTACTTACACTTTCGAGTTGTTTGGAGGCCATTCTTGAATAAGATAAGGATCTAATAAGATTACGGTTGAACATGTTCGCGGATTCTTATACCCGATAGCCACAACCGCATAGTTGTGGGGTTTAGGTTTATACTTTTGAGGGGCATTTTTGTTTTGACTCTCTCCGGTACTCTGTTCGTGACTCTGATTGCATTTTCTTGTAGGTTTCTAGTGATTGGTAACAAATTTAGAGCTTTGATTGGTTTTTTTGACTCCATTAGTAACTCTGTCGTGAATATATCCGATAGTGTCGTACGTATATGGGGCACTTTATTGGGGTCAGATACTGATATATCCATACTGATATATCCGCTCTCTCTATTCATAGAAGTAGTAGAAATATTGGGAACAAACTTAGAGTGAAACCCCTTAGTCTTAAAAAAGTTGTAGACGCTTCTATTCTATCATATATCGTATATTTCGCCCATCATTTGCAGCCATTCAACATTCCTTTATTTTCAGTTGTAATGACGTTTATGTACAATGTTTGAATTATGTCTTTTACACGTTTTCTAATGTTCTTTCAATGTCTTATTATGCTTTAATGTCTGAGTATTAGAAATATACGTAAAGTCGATTACTTCTTTTTCTTTTTATTCTTAGCCTTAGTCTTTTTCTTCTTCTTTCCTTGTTCTCTTTCTATTCCCTTTTCAGACTCTTGTTCTTCATCTTGCTCGTGTGTCACATGCTCCTCTTGTCCATCTTGTTCTATTGAATTCTCTTGCTTTTGCCTTTGCTTCTCTTCATACTTGTCTAACTCTTCCTTCAAGAGATGAAACCTATGTGGATTCAAAAGAGACGTAAGATCCAGTAAGGTGTTTCGATCGATTTTAGGCTCCTTCTTCTCCTCAGCTAGCTTGTACTTAAACTGATCACCATCCAAATACCGTTGTATTCTTGGTATATAATTGATGTTAACCATAGGTACAGCATCATCAGAAATATCAGGAAAATGGAGGAAAAAGTGTCTAATGATCTTCAATACATCATCAGTAATTTCCAATGGGTTTTTATCGGTTTCTCCAATCTCTCTATAAATCAATGTTCTTAAAAGTGCAAAGACTTGTCTCAGGTCCACTGGTGATTCTTTCTTGAGCCTTTCCACAGTGGTTGCCCCTTGAGATTTCATCAAGTTCAATACTTCAAAGTATAACTTTCTAGCTAGGGGTACTTTGCTCATATACTGAAATAAAAACCCTACAATTGCATGAATAGCGATTAACATAGAATCTCTAACTTCTTCTTCTTCAAGATTATCCAAACTAAGCACTTTCTCAGTTATTAACTTAGAAATCATCATGCAAATTAAATGAACGAACTTATTACATACCAGCTGAGGTAAAACCACCGCAAAGCCTTCTTGGTTATCGATTCCATCTGTGGCCGACAATAAATTAAGAGAACTCTCAATGAATTCAATTAAAATCAACGATTTTTCAACTTCATCAAGTACTAAAATCTTCCCATCACGTGAATAATTGAACTTACCTTCAAGAGGGTACCCTATAAGTAGTTGACAAATGAAATCGATGTAATTGTGGGATAAATTCACCTCATTACATAACTTCCACAAAAGTATACGTCTAGTACCACTACACAAAAGTAACTCCACAAAAAGAGCTTTCCCGAAGTCAGGGTTAGTAGCGAAGATAAGTTCAAAGTGTCTGATGGCATAGATTGGAATGATAGGATGCCAGCGAATAACCATAGCAGCAGCAGATTCTGTTGGTTCTTCGAACAAATACGTCGTCATTGATTCGATCTGCGAGTCAGGGAGAATTACGAGCTGTTTCATAAATGAACTGATAGACATTCTGTCGATGATTCGTTGAAGAAGCTGATTGGATGGAACATTACCATAGAATACCATATCATCAAGATATAGCACAATATCAGTCATGGTCATCATATCTTCAACAAACCCATTTTCATGACACTGTGCTCTAAATTGAACTAACACCCGATGTTTAAACCATTTACTGTACTTACGATTGGGACCCTGGGCGTCATCATTCCACTCTTCTTCATACCTTCCATCCAAATACTCTTCAAGATCACCACCGTTTAAGAACTCCATTTTCCGTGATTCCCTGAGAAGAGCTTCCTCATTATATCGTGAATTTTTCTGATAGGATGGATCCTTTAGTAACGTGTTGAGATGATCTGCTTGTGATCTTTCATTGAATCTAAGGGAAGTTAGGCCCAGTTGTGAATCCTCTTGAAAGTTGTCTTGAAAGTGATCTTGTGTATGGTCTTGTAAATGGTCTTGAGGTTCTATTTGTGATTGTGTTTGTGGGTCTATTGGTGGTTCATCTGTTTGGACTTCTTCACTTTGTGGACCTTCTATTGCTTTTTCATCCTCTCTTTCTTCAATCTCACCATCATACTCACCATTCTCCTCATACTCATCATATTCATCATGCTCCTCCTCATCGTCATAATCAAAAAGATACAGGATATCCGAATCAATAAAATCTAATGGTTCGAACTTATTCTCGAAGATCTCCTTATAGTCCAAGTCCAAGTCTAAGTATAACACCAACTGGTACAAATCATAGTACTGTATCAATCTAGTCAAGGCTCCACCAGCATGATGTACTCTATTATTCGGAAAATGAAAGTCAAGCAAACTTCTTTGTTTAAAGTCGATATCGTACTTGTAATTCCACTTCTGCAGGGATCGCCTATACAGATATAATTTTTGCAGAGGCCGTTTCTGCAGAGATTGATTAAGTATAAATCCAAGCATATACCGTACCATTGATGCACCTTTAAGAATTTCGGTTATAACTGGTGAGGTATCGAGGGATTGTGTCTCCATGTGCCAATCGATCTTGAAGGCAGTTTTTAGGAGTTTTGTGTACAATTTCCATAACTCTGTGAACTTAAAAGTATATGGATTCAATGCCAAGTTGGTACGACCCTTTTCATCGCAATACAATTCATTTAAGCAGTTCAAAAGGATAGTTACCATGAAATATGTGGTTCTCAAATTGAACAAATCTTTGATAAGAGCTGCATTAGGGCCCCAAACCGGTATTACTTCTTCCCAGTTATCGTAATTGAATGCATATTTGAAATTGTGAGTTCTTGGTGATAAAAATGGTAGGAGGATTCCTAAAAGTTCGAATAATTGGTATGACATTTTATACTTAATGAACTCAATTGAAGCATTTTCGTAACCCGGCACTTCACTGAGGTCTTCTGATATATTACAGTATTGTATCCCTAACACTATCTCCGTTAAGTATTCGATTCCAAGGATATAATCATCACTTTCGGACGGTTGAGTTTTTGGATCACATAAACATAGCACCGTGAGGAATATCTGCTGGAGATGGGATGGAATGTCGAAAAGTTCCATGAGCTTCTCATGGTTACGTCCTCCAGGTGACGGGAATGTATTTGAATTGGGAGGTTTTATACTGTGAGCTATGTCATAGTCTGAGTCGGAGTCTTCTGACATCTCCTCTACTCTTTAAACTCAGTAGTACGAAGTGCGGCAGACTTAGTGCGCACTCTACCAGGTCGCTGCACTAGTGCCAGACTACGGGAACTATGTATTGATCTATATCTTTGGATATCGTTGAGCAAATTTCCTTGGAAATTTGATAGGTATTTTTTATAGCTCCAAACCTTGCTGGAATTACAAAAGTGACATGTTTCTTGGAATTTTAACCAAAGAAACTACTCTGTATATGACATTGTCGTGATATGTTGCGACAAAGCTTCACAACTAGTAGAGATCTAAGAATATCCTTATCTCGAACCAGAAAGCGATGGCTAGGCTCACAAAAACAATACGAGTAACCTAATCCAGTCTGTTTGTGTAAGGCGGCTTTGTGTTTTTATTCCTATGTAAATTGATCATTCTAGCCAAAAATGGGTATAAATTATTAATACTTGTTACTAAATTCGTGTGTTTGTTGCTTTCACGTAATTGAATATTAAGTACTTGGATGTCAACATATTAAGCATAGCTAAACAATATGATTGCTGCTATTTTTCCATGCTTCAACACCGTTATTCGTGTCGATCAGGAGCGTGGCTCACGTTGCTATAACAGCCTTCAAACCCCTACCAAAAATTCCCCTAACCTTAGCAGCATCTTGTCTACAATAAGCCACCAATACTGCCATGCTTAATGAAAAAACAACCCTCTCAATCATCAAAACCTTTTCAGAATTCTCAGGAGGAACCAAAGTTCCAATAGCTCTGGGTAACACAAAAAGAGCCAATTCTTTTCTACGTTGTGCTGTTTCAATAAAACCGCTGAATCCACACGCTATAGCACCAGCTGTAGGTCCATAAGTGACATCCCAGGTGGTCTTTGGAACTTTAGGGAATAATTTTGGCACTAATCTATTTCTAGTTAAACACACAGCATACCAATAAAATGAGATGAACCCTCCTAAGAAACACGAAGATCTAAATGACAGCACCAATGCCTTTCTGATCCTCAATAACATCAGCACATTCTTTCGAGGGATCAATAACATCAACACGTTTAATCCTCCGTATAATTTGAACGCGAACTCAAATCCTCGTTTGAACCTCCATAACGCATGGAGTTCACAATTGGGGGTAGTGAACGCATGTACTAACTCACATTCTACGGGCTGGACGTGTTTTAAATCGCCTCGCTTGGGATCCTGGCCGTAACGCTGACAATACTCTTCCAAAGTATGAGATTCCTGGCCGTATTTATCGACTCCATCATGTAAATTTTTTAAGACTTGAATCATTTCCTTATCCATATTAGCTGCTGATGTAATCCAGTTCCTGTAAGCTGGTGGTAAACGTCTGGGATGGTAGAACCAATTATACATAATCAACGTACTTGAAGCTATGAATAATAATCCATCACCAAATGGTTGTAAGAACAGCGGTAACACCGCACTTAAGCTGGAAGACAACGCCGTATCTAAAGCTCTACTGAACACCAATAACGTCAAGTCTAATGAAGCAAAACGACCATAGCCAAGTATATGGTTCTGAAACCCAGGGAACGCTATGGATGCGGCGATAAACGATGATATAAACGTGGAGATAAACGATCTTCTGGTAAGGTTTCTAACAAGACCTCCTTTACGTAGTTTCAACCCTTTTGGTGACAAAGCCTTGGAAATAGCTGGCTCTATAAGGTTAATAATTGCAACCAACGTAGCACAAAACGTAGGAAATTTAAACGGGTGAAACGCTTTGGTTAGGGTTTGGAAAATTCTTGGAATTGGGTTCTGTTTCTTCTTTACTGATATTCTTATATGGTTGATGATTTTAGGAAGGGTTATATAAAGGTAACTGAAGATAAACGCCTTAACTGAAGGTTTTGCAACTTTTTCATTTGCAAGCCTTAGAATGTAAATAATAAGTTTTTTATTATTCCTATGAGTGACAGACACATTCATACCGTTTGTATTTGTGTATATCTCTTCGTGTAACTTATTTGTGTTAGTATAGGAGCTTTTGTGTCACTTGTTTGTGAATGTTTATATCACTTATTTATGGTGTGGTTTCTAGAGATTATAGCTCGGTTGAGTATACGACACGCGACATGACACGACACGCGACTTGAAAAATCTCAACAAGTGGCCGAAATCAACAGAACCATTGACAGTTGTGATCTATCGAATCCGTTTGATCAAGTACAAAAAATCCGTACACAAACACACAACCACAAAAACAAGTGACACAATCACAAGTACACAAACACATTCACAACTTATAAAACCAAAATGGTTAAACTTGAAGAAATTAATCGTACTTCAACATTTGCATGGAGTCATGATTGCTTACCACTTTTAGCATCAGGTACAGTTGCTGGGGCCGTTGATATCAATTTCAATTCATCTTCGTCGTTAGAGTTATGGGACACTTTTTCCCCAACCAATACCGATGAACCAATTTTTTCAGCTCCTGTGGATAATAGGTTTTATGCTTTAGCATGGTCTCCACCAATTGATGGAAGACCAAGAGGATTCTTAGCTGGTGCATTTGAAAACGGAACCATTGAGTTCTGGGATGCTGAAGTATTGATCAAGACCAAAGACTTGGCTAAAGCTTCAGTCCATAAATCATCTAAACATTCAGGTGCCGTTAAATGTTTATCATTCAATCCTAAACAACCACATGTTTTAGTCCTGGGTGGTGCTAAAGGTGAGATCTTTATCTGGGATTGTAAGACATTCGATGAACCAATCGTTCCCGGTAAAGCTATGACCCCAATGGATGAAATCACAAGTGTAGCTTGGAATCATACCGTTGATCATATCTTAGCTAGTACCAGTAATGGAGGCTATACCTCGATTTGGGACTTGAAATCAAAAAGAGAAGTATTACATTTATCTTACAATGGTGAATTAGGAAGAGCCAACTTTTCATTTGTTGCATGGCACCCAAAAATCTCCACCAAATTGATAACTGCTAGTGACAATGATGGATGTCCATTGATCTTAACCTGGGATTTACGTAACTCTAATGCTCCAGAGAAAATCTTACAAGGGCACAAGAAAGGGGTGTTATCATTAGACTGGTGTGTTCAAGACCCAGAATTGTTGTTATCCAGTGGAAAAGATAACAGCACTTTATTATGGAATCCGATTGAAGGTAAGAAATTAGGGGAATACCCAACCACCGCTAATTGGGCATTCTTGACCAAATTTGCTCCAATGGCACCAGAAATATTTGCCACTGCTTCTTTTGATGGAAAGATCATTGTTCAATCTTTACAAGATACTTCACCACCAGTTTCCACTAAACCTACTTCCAATGATGATGAATTCTGGAACGAGATTTCTACTACTGACACTCAGCAACCAATTTTTGATATCAAGCAAGCACCTCAATGGTTAAAACGTCCTTCCAATGTTTCATTCGGATTCGGATCTAAATTAGTTAGTATCAAGACTCACGACGGTAAATCGGTTGTTGATGTTAAGAAAGTATCAGTTGGTTCCAAAGGCACCGAAACCATTGCCAAAGCATTTGAAACCAATGATTTTACTGAAATCATTGATGCTAGATTGACTGAATCTGTTAATGATGTCGACAAAAGTGACTGGGAAGTTTTAAAGAAATTAACTGCTAGTGATAAGAAAGATTTGTTTAAGGATGCACTTAAAGAAATTGAAGATGATGAACCGGAAACCAATGAGACCGAAGTCGAAATCAATGGTGAATCCAATGGTGCAGCAAAACCAAAGAATAAGAAAAAGAACAAGAAAAAGAAAAAGGCAACTGAAGGAGAACCAAAAGAAGAAGAAACTAAAGAAGAACCAAAAGATGATGATTTCTTTGCCAGTTTAGGAAATGAAGAACCAGTTCCTCAGCCATCTGTCAACTATGTTCCAAGTGGAAGTTTCCAATTATTCACTAATTCAACTTCTGCAACCGATAAGAAGCTTTTAAAACTTGTTCTCGCTAATCAAATCAATGATGCTGTTGAACTTTGTCTTGAAAACGATAAATTATTAGAAGCTTCGGTTTTGGCTTTAGAAAGTTCCAGTCATATCAAGGATAAGGTTAGAAATGCCTTCTTCAACACCAATAAGAACTCTGAATTTGCTAGAGTTTTGTACAATGCATCATCCAAGAATGTCACTGATCTTATTGTTAATGCTGATGTTGCAAATTGGAAGGATATCGCCAATAGTATTTCATCATTCTCTAAAGATGATGGGGACTTTGATACTAAAATCTCCGAATTAGGTGATAGAGTCTTAAAGGCTGGTAACAGACAAGACGCAGTCTTATGTTACCTTGCTGGTGGATCTATTGATAAGATTGCTTCACTTTGGTTAGAAGAATTACCTGAAATTGAAAAGACCTTATTAGGTAATCCTAACTCATCGATCACCTCACCATCTGATGCCAGATTTGAAGCTTTGAACATCTTTGCTGAAAAAGTTGTTACTTATAGGTCATTATCTAATATTGGTGGAGCCTTAGCTGGTCCTTCAATTGATGGAGTTTGTAAAGCATTACTTGAATATGTCAACTTATTAGCAGGGTTCGGACAATTTGATTTGGCTGATGAGTTTTTGAAATTGTTACCAGACGATTTCGATGGGTCAAAGACTGATAAAGAAAGAATCAGCAAAGCCCTTGCTAAGCCAGCAGTAGTCACTAAAACTGCTGGGAGAAATCAATATTCAAGACCCAGTCAAAATGGCGGTATTAGTGGCGGACTTGGTGGTGCCGTTAATGGTACTAGACAATCAGTGGTCTCGCCACCATTCAACCAACCTCAAACTATTGCTCCAGCATTTAGACCATCAATTCCAAATCAATTTGCTCAACCGCCAGTTCAAGCACCCATTCAGCCTCCTATTCAACCTCCTATTCAACCACAAGTTCAACAACCAACTCAACCACCTATTCAGCCTCCAGTTCAACCACAAAACAACCTTTATAAAACAAATCCTTACTTCCCAACTCATAACCCTTATATGAAACCACAAACTCCAGTTGCTCCACCAACTCCAGCTGCCCCACCTCCAAAAACTTATAAGGAACAAACTGAAGGGTGGAATGATTTACCTGATACTTTCAAACCAAAAGCTGCCCCCCGTCGTGCTGCTGCTTCGTCATTTGCTCCAAATGAACCAAGTGCACCCGTTGCTGGACTTCCAAGAAATCCATCGATTACTTCACCACCATTAAATGTGGCACCACCAAAAGGACCATCGCGTTTACCATCAAAAGCTTCATTATCATCTTCATCGCCACGTCCAGCAAATTCTCAACCACGTCCTTCAATTACACCATCAGTTCCGCCAACTTCTAATCCTTATGCCCCACCATCCAATGGACAAACTACTCCAAACCCTTATGCTCCCTCAACACCATCATTTCCACCGCAAGTTCAACCAGGTGCTCCACCAACTAACCCATACGCTCCACCACCACAAGCTGCCCCATCAATGGCACCAACTAACCCATATGCTCCACCACCAGGAGCACAAACTCCAGTGGCACAAACCCCAATCGCTGCTAATCTGAGATTGACTTCACCAAGAATTGTAGCACAAACTCCTCCGAAGAATCCATATGCTCCACCACCATCATCGGCACCACAAACTAGAATTCCAAGTGCTGGAGGTATCCCACCACCAAAATCAAATTTCATCGCTCCGCCACCTAGTGGGTTAGTTGCACCACCTCCAGTTGCAGGACCACCGCCCACCGGTCCATTAAACCCACCACCATCGCAATTCGTCCATTCCCAAGCACCACCTTCAGCCCCACCAGCTCAAACACCACCACCAGCTAAAAAGTACCCAGCAGGAGACCGGTCACATATCTCGTCAGAAGCGCTTCCTATCTACGAAACTTTTGAAGCATCTTATCAACAACTTAAACCAAATATCCCTGAAAAGTACATCAAACATGGTGAAGATATGCAAAAGAGATTAAACATTTTATACGATCATTTAAACAACGATGATTTATTATCTAAGGATGCTATTGGACAATTGAATGAGATTGCAAAGGCTTTAAGTTCAAAGGATTACCCAACTGCTGGGTCATTAGTTCTTTCATTTGCTTCATCATTCCCTGATGAAATTGGTAATTGGCATGCGGGAGTCAAGCGTTTGATTAATATGTCAGAAGCTTTAAGCTGATCGGATCGCTAGCCAAACCCCGTTCATTTAGACTTTAATAGTCATACACACTTATCTTAGCTCGGCTCTTTATTCTCCTCTATTCAATTCTAGAACTCTAATCTACTGTATATTCTACTGTACTAACATTGTATACATCTACAAAACGAAAACGAAAACTTTTTTATTATCTAGCTTTATTGTCTAGCTTTATTGTCTAGATTTATTGTCTAGCTCTTATGATACATATTAAACTAGCGATGATAACGCATTGCTAGCTTAATAGAACAGCACCTCATAAACTTTAGCACCACCAGTGGAAAACTCATCAATAGCCTCCTTGTCATGAACTCCATTAAACTCCATTAACAAATATCTCGACCAAACTCCACCTATGTCATAAACCGTGGTATTAAATTCAACAGGTAACTCAACCTTGGAAAACTCTTCCTTATTAAAAGGAGCGGAAACCTCAACATCTTCACTAATCACTTGCTCAAATGCCTCATCTTCAGTTACAACATCACCAGTTCTAAAAACCTTATACTTATCCACTACATCATTACCGAAATCAACTGATGCCAAGACCTGTTCAATGTCCCAGTCTTTGTCCAAACTAAACTTCAGAAGTGACCAGGTCTTAGCTGGTCTATCACCCCAGTTAATTTGACATCCACTGATGTTTCTGTACTGTTTCAAGTCCACTAAAAGTTTAGCGGGGGTGGAGTTCAGTTGTGGTTGCCAGTGAGTAAAGTTATCACCATCATTAATCAGGTAAGTTGAGTCTCCATAAACTCCTTCGGTGATGTTGACGAATTGAGCTAACCCACATTCACTAACGGAATTTTCATGGGCTTTTTGTGGTTGGTATAATGGAACTTCTAAACTTTCTCCTTCACTTAAAGTGTACTGTCCTTTCTTGTCATTTCTGTCACCAATAGTAATATTGATATCACGAGACTCATTACCATCAAATTGCCCAGTATGTTCAACTATTAACGTCTCAGAAGTGATGTTTAATGATAAACTCTGATTGAAATACTTGATACCATTGAAAATTACTCCATTGGGTAAAAATGGCGTGGCAATTGGATCTAACTTCAATGTCCTCTCTATCTTGCCATCCTCAGAAATATCATAACTGAATCTTAACCCGGTTAGCCCTTGTAAAATTGATTGTAAGAACCCACCATGAGCAGTTAAGAATGGAAAAGCGGGGTTAGTACCACCATTGGTAGCATAATCATCATTATTCTGTTCAGAAAATTGAGCAAATGGAGCTCTTAAGAAAGGTTGGACTGCTTTTTGGAGGTACAGTTGTGAAGAACACCCAGTTTGAGCTAAATTGGCGGCAACAATGGAAAAAATTGGGAACGTCATAGCTGGGCCATAGCTGACTTGTTTCATACTATAGAAGTTAGCATTATCCAATGCTTCTTGTTCAGTTATTTGTTCATTCTCCAAAGGATATGTGATCATAATAACATCTGCTTGTTTAATACCTACACTAGAATTCATATCTGTGTATTCTAACGTGATATCTTCATCTGACTTAGGTAAGTTCATGTTTCCCACGATATTACTAAAGTTGGATGGAACTGGTTGATTGAGATGATTTCCTACAGCCACTGCATACTTCATAAGTAATGATATGGCAGCATTGGTATAGGCTCCATTATCCACATGGTTAGCATATTCATCGGGATCAGTTAAATTCAGGGTGGTGTATTGATCTAATGTTTGATTATACTTAACATAAGATGACATAAACTCAGCAGCATCCGTGATTAAAGGCGATACCTCAGATAAATAGTCATCGTCTCCATTACCACTGATGTAAACTTGCCATGCTCCGAACGCTACCGCCATATTAATATGGTACTCATAATCCATACAAGGACCAGTCCCTGTACAATTACCAAACCTGCCACTAGTCCATGAATAAACTGCCCCATCATAACCTTCAGGAACGTTTTCCTTAGCCTGCTTGTGGGTATGAAGTCTATAGTTAACAATAGACTTAGCATGGTGTGGTACAAATGGAAGAAGTCCATTTAACATCCATAAATCTGCATCCCAAAACACTAATCCAGCATAAGAATCAGACGAAAGACCTCCTACACCTAATGCCGCTGAAACGCCTTGTGCATCAGGTCTTGTATTGGCAGCAAGGTGGAAAATTGATGCTCTGCTGGTAAGAGTAAGAAGTAAATCATCAGGGAATGTAACTGAAGGAGTTGATTCTAAAACTTGGTCCCAGCTGGTTTTGTGTACATCAATTACTTTTTGAGTATCTTCGTCGTATTTCAAAGCCACGTTCTTAGCATACGCCAAGGTATTTTCATCGCCAATTAAATCAGTTGAAACAATTCCTACGTACTTTGTGAATGATACTGAACTCTTACCTTCAAGATCAAAATCAATCACCTGACTGGATACATTACCTTCGGAACTCTTTTCACTATCAACCTTTAAACTCGTATGTAAATTGGAGTATATTGAAGCATTGACGTAATCAATTTCATTGGGTTGGAAGTTGATATAAATACCATTGTCGTCATTTCCAGTTTCTACTAATTGACACCTCTGACTAGTACTGAAATCAAGAACATCTTTTACTACTAAACTTGTTTCTGTGTCGTTTAAATTATAAATGTCCAAGGAAACAACTCCTAAATTCACATACTCTCTATGGGCTAGAACCGTATACTTTACTCTTAAGGTGCTCAACCACGTGAATTCAGTCTCTACAATCCCATTACTTAATGATAACTTCTGTGAATATTGACTAATATCTCCATGATCTTCACTACCATCTAAAGTATACTCAGTACCATTTACCTCGACCTGGACCTGTAAAGTTGTCCATTGTGGAACCGCAGCTATAACACTTTCGTACCCATTTTTTAACAATTCAGGGAAGTTGGTTCCATTGGTACTGTTCTGGATATCATAAAACCCGGCGATAAAAGCTCCAGCGTACCGTTTATTGAATAAAGGCCATCCGTTTAAAATCTGATTCTCATCACCAGTAGCATCATCATAACTGAATCCATGACCGACATTGGGGATTCTACTTCCAATATATCCATTAGAAACATAAGGTTGGGTTTGATAATGGTTTTCATGAAACTCAACAGTACCTACTGTGTTTGTATCACTATCATAAAAGTCATTCTCAGCATTGGTAAGTTGAGTAAACACTTTCTTATTATCAACACTATTAACTAACTTAATGAGTTGATCATAATCTGATTGTATAGACTCTGGAGTTAATGTCTTATTAGTGAAAGTCTCGAAATGAACGGGGTTCGATAACCCTAGTTGTGCTACTACTAATAATAGTAAAGTCAAAGCTATCATGATAATAAAATTCTTTTTGTGGATCCAATTCTGTTTGTGTAACCAATTATCTTTGTACCAAATTGGTTTGTACCACCTATTTTTATTAGTGGTTTGTAATTGTTGGTAATTGAAATTCTCTTGGTGTACAAACTTAAACAAATTTAATTTTGTGTACCAATTTTCCATAGGTTTGTACCATCGTTGCGATTGCGGAGAAACTACGAAGAAAATGACGTAGTGTGAGTAATACGGAATAATTCAGTTACGGCGATGCCGAGAATATATGACTTAAGCCTATAACCTCCTCATTTTTGGAATTGTCGGCTAATAATACAATATGCAGGTATGGTACTAAGAGATCGGTTCATTGGTTAAACCTTAACTATAAGACCTCTCGATCTAAGATTGCAAAGCCAAGATCTCGGTTATAGTCGGCGCTGGACTGCCGGATTAACTATACATATTCTACATAATATACACGGTAATGTCTGAATGTCATTGGCTCCTAATTAAACTTTAACTTTAGTTGTATGCACTTTGATTCTGAGCCCTCATTGGTAATTGTTGGGGCCAACTTGTTTAAATGGTTAAGATGCCGGTTCAGATTCGGTGTCTAACCTTGTAATCCCCCGCAATAACTCAATTGCATTCAAACTCTTTTCTGGTACAGGCCAAATTGTTTCAGAATTTTGATAATTTTCGATTTTACTCTTGTTGATATAATTCTTAGTGAATTTGGTGATGATTGGATTCAATTTCGTGGTCTTATATAATTCGATAACTTCATTAATCTTCTTCCATTGATGAGTTATGTTATACAATTTATCGATTGATGTTTCTAAATTATCCAGGAACTTCGATTGAATATCTTCATATTGTTCAGTTATAGTATTTATATAAGTACCATCAACAACTCCTTCCATTTGCTGTTGTTTGACATATTGTTCCAATTCTTTTTGGGAAACGTTTTCGTCGAATTTCAATTTCTTCAATGGTTCTACTGATTTAGTGAATAACTTCTGCCATTCGAGTTTTTCTCGTTTGAGTTTATTCAATTCATTCTTGAAGTGTTGAATGTTTTCTTTTGTTGTGGTATTAAGTTTATTAGGTAATAAGATCTCTTTATTGGTCACTATACTATCATCATCGGAAACGTCTTTGGATTTATCATACCAACTAGTTGAAATTTTGCCATCTCTTAAATCTTGTAATAATTCTTCCTTGATTACTTTGGCAATATTTACTGCAGTTTTGTCTTCATTGAAATCATCTTTCTGCTGGTTGACCTTATTCATACTCCATATAAGTAATTGTTTCATTCTATGGGGTTCGGGTAATGATGTATCCAATAATTTATAATAATCTTTTGGTGTTACATCATCATGAGGTAATCCAATTAATCCATTACCAATCGACGAAATTCGTTTCCCTCGTTTATTATACGATGATCTTCTATCATTCTTAACTTTCTTAACGGTTTTGGCCTTCTTTTTAGGTGGGGAATTCACTAGTTCAATCGTATGATGCGATACTTGTTCCACATATTCATCATCAGGACTATCATCATATATAAGTTGATCATACTTGGGTCGTATGGGTGATGATAACTTAACGTCGGATTTCGGCAATCGTTTATTATTGATTTCTGGTTCGAATTCATCACTATCATAAAGATTATTCACTGCTTGATTTAACTTTGATATTGGGGTACTCACAGTTTTATCCTGTGATCTCTTGAACACAAACCCATCATCTTCTTCAAACATCGACTTCCGTTTGTTATTGCTTGGAAACACTCCTCCTAGGATATTCTTTCTCCCAAATAGTTTGCCTCCAAGGTTACTATCATCTTGTTTCTTCTTACTCATATCCTTGTTTACTTTCTGAGCGCGCGTTTCACAGAAAGCTATGAAGAGAGTGGTAAGTCATTGTGGGAAGTATATTGGTGAATTACTGTCAGTAACGTTGAAAGTATACGATGTCACCAGTAGGCGGCTAATTAGATCATATGATGTGTCTAAGTCTAAAGTCACAAAAATACGATGGGAATTGTTGGATTCAGATGTTTCTACAAAGATCGCAATAGCTACAAATAATCGGGTGGTGATTTATGATATACGACAAGAAGAAGACCAAGATCCCATTGTTATTATACTGGAAACCTTCATAGAGGATTTCCATTGGATCCAGCCCAATCAGCAAGTTCAAAAGTCTCAAAATGATGAAGGGGCTTATGTCAATAGTAAACAATTGATCATATTTACTAAATCATTCCTCCAGGTGAAGTTATATTCCCTTGATTGTACTCATCTTTTATGGACATTGGCAAAGCCTATTTCAAAAACACCAATTTATAATCCTAGTAGGTCAATTTGGTCATTAGTATTCCATAGTAAATCACCGAATTTCAATGATTCATTTCCAATCATATATCATTTCTATAATAACGGATCCATGAGTAATCTTATCTACCGGTTTAAGTTGCCATCACCATACTTAACTAATTTTGAAGTCAATTGGTCAAATAATCATCTTTATTACTTTAACTGCAACGATAACTTGTACGGTTTCAACTTGAAGATTTTTAACTCTCTTGGAGTCAATAAGAAGGAGTTTAATAAACAATCTATACCAATAGGTGATCCATTAGTTGAGATAACTGCTGGTGAAGGTATACAGTATTACATAACATCATTAAATGATCAAATTGTTGTTATAAATGTAACCACTTTTGTGGAGTTTTATATAGTGAAGGATTATAAAGTTATTAGTGAAAAGTTTACAAAGTTTCCCAATGTGTGGTATCAGAAATTTGATGGTGAACGGTTAAGCTATATAAAGACTGGTCAGGCTGTTATAAGTCCTATTCAAAAAGTAATTTCTCATGGGAATCTTTTAGTGCTCCAAGGAGAGAATCATATCATGGTGTTTGAAGATTTAAAACCTTTGCATATCATTTATACTGACAAAGTTCATAATGTAACTATAGAGGATCATATCTATATAGTTACAGAGACTCACTCTTTCATAATGGCATATAATATCATTGTATTGGAGAAAGGATCTTTTATAAATCTGGGAGATATGAAACTTTTAGTTGAAGGTGACGATTGGATGGTGAAGGATATTAATTCTAGAGTAAGGACATTTGAAGAGGAAGATACGTTCTTGAATAAGAAAAGAAAGACTGACCTTACTTAAGCAAGCAAGGTATAGTAAGACTTATTAGATGCCAACTCTAGTTAGTCTTGAGCTTGTACAAATAGTGTATTATAAAGGATATTAGAGACCTTCGTCCAGTACTTCTTGTATTACTCTGATTCTATCATACATTCTATTTACATTATTACCTACTTTGTTTTCTTCTTTGGAGCCCCCTTATTTCTCTTCTTTCTATCCTCTACCATCTTAAGCCTAGTGGCCTCTCTTGGATCAACCAATTTTAGTTCAGGAAACCACAGTTTGAAATCTTGGAAAGTTGGCATCGAATCATTTCTTCCATAATAATTAACTAACCCTGGTCCTTTTAAAGGTTGTCTTAAAATCTTTAATCCGTTCCTTATATTGTTAGGGTTGAATGATTCCCCGAATATCGTGGCCGACAATTTCTTTACTTCAAGGAGCCTTTCTCTACTGGGTAATTTCTTTAACATTTCTCCAGTGAAAATTTTAACGTGTGAGACAAAAGTTGAGAATTGAGAGTTGAGACTGGTGATAATGAATGTATTGGTGTACGGGTGGAATACGGAAGAAGTATTGGGTAGTGCACTGTGGTAAAATCAAGTTGGGTTTCCCACTAAACTTAGATGTAACTTTCTTAACATACTCTTGAGTCGTTTACTACTTTGTATAAAGTAGAAATGGAACATGCAACTTTGATCAGTGATATTGAATTAGGTGTAGCAGATATGAGGAATATACAATTAGTATCGGTGAAGCCTTATGGAACAAGTCAGTAGAATACAATAAGATAAAGTACGTGTATATCAAAAATAATAAGAACAAAAGAAGAATTCATCTTCCAGCTCACAAGGAGTAATTAGTCCTATTTTCCTAGAGGTGGTCTTAAATAATTTATTCATTAAGTCTAACGTCTACAATTTCACCTTTAAATCTTTATGACTGGTGGTTTCTTGAGGAATCATATCAAACCCTTTGAATCCTAACGTCAATCCTTCCTGCACAGCAGTAGCAATTAATTTTCCATTCTTATTATAGAAGTACCCTCTGACTAAAGTTCTATTGTTCAGAACTCTTCTGGCTTGGTAAGTAAAACTTAACCAATCTTCAGCCACGTTAAAGTCATTAGGATCATTAGTATGAAAGTAAAGATGATGGTCTAATGACATAGCATTATAGTGGAAAATATGTAAAGCATTCAAGGAAATATCCATCCAAATTCTTGCATCTTTATCAAGATCAACTTCTTCAAATGACCTGGTTTCAGTTGGATTCCATGGTGCATGCAAGATTCTTGCCAAGGTAGTTAAGAAAACTGAATCACTTAAATCTCCTAACCCTACGTAATTATTCAATTTGTTTTTAAAATCGGTTTTCACAATTCCACTCCAGACATTAATCCATCTATCAGCTGGAGATTGATTTTTTTCCTCAGGAACTAATTGATGATCAACAAACTCTTCGCTGTATGCATTCCTTATATAAGTAGTATGTGTTAATTGGTTAACATCTTCAGGATCATACTTCTTATGGATCTCTTTAGGTGGCAATTGAACATTTGGATGATTAAACTTAAGTCCTTTCTTAATCAAAGAAACCATAGCTGTGAACTTAACTTTACCTTGTTGACTTGCTCTTATAGACTTTTTGATAATGTCACCAGTATCTTGAATGTTGAGGACTTCATAATCCATTGGTTCGTCCTTGCCGGGTGCTATAAAGAAAGAATGGAATGAATGAAGAGCATATTCTGATGGTGAGCTTTCAATTGCAACTTTCAATGTTTGAGCAATTGTATGACCTCCGTAAACTCCTCTTGCTCCTGCAATAGGTAATTTCAATGGTTCTTTACTTCTGAAATGTAAATCATCGATTTTGATTAATTCGAATGCTTCTTCAAAGTCTGACATATTGGTAAGTTTTCATAATCTGTTCCTGCCCCACAAATACGCACCTTACTATTCGCATCTGATTTTGTTGGTCTTAGTGTATGGGGAAAACATGTGAGAATAGTCATTAGGTGTGGGATGAGATGGAAGTTTTACGAGACGGACTTTTTTTTCTAGATGGGTGTTAGGGAGGTTTTACGGTTACTTAATGTATTGACATCGGTAGGTGAAAAGTCTTATAAGGAAAATATTTTGTAACCGATAGCCTGTCGGCGATAAGTTAGAGCCGATAGAGATTTGATTCATACATCCATTTACTAAACAACCAGTGTCTACTTATGCCCCCTACCTTGAGCCAAATTACTTCTTCTTCGCTTCGTTTGGGTGAAGGCTAGAATTCCAATTCATCCTTTTCAAAATTTATCAACAGATAATTATTATCATCATAACTCAAATTCAACTTGTTGATATTCCCATAAACATTCTTGACCAACTTCTCTAAATTCAGTACATCCTTAAATTTCTTATATTTCAATATCTTCTTATTCACCTTTGTATAACTATCATTCATAGATTGGTGTAAATTTGTAAGTACACTCTTGGCCATTGGTAAATTATTCAATCCTTTAGGATCATTTACTAACAAAAGTGGTGATATGATTTTAACCTTATTTAACTTATGTTCGTCCTGTTTAAACTCGTTTCTCAAGTTTTGAATAAGGATCCAGATTTGCTTAGATTCAAATTCGTCTGCTAACCCGCTAGTAAATAGTTTATCAATATAGTTCTGAAGTTTATGAACAACCTCATTTACTTTTATGTCAAAAAGGATATTTGTACCTTCGTCATCATTGAACACGAACGAGTACTTTAATTCTATCAACTTATAAATCTCATTGAACTTATACTGCTGGAAGTACTGTTTCAATAAGTTCCTATTTGCACCATCAGATTTTTCAATAACTGAATCATTAAACGTTTCTTTGAGACCTAAGACTTTATTCAATTCGTTCAAATCGGAATTTAAACTCTGCAAGGTATCGGTGTAGCCTTCAGTGTTCAAATAATCCTTAATTAAATCATTTATAATGATTTTATTATCAGGATAGTTCAATAAACTCAAATTCAAGTTCTTATTAAGCTTTTGTTTGAATTCGGTCACATAAGTATTAATATTGAATTTAAAGTCCTTGAACCCAAAATTGGTCTTTAACTTTAACTCTGTAGGATTCCTCTTCTTATCAGAGTTCTTAATATCAATGTCATTAAGGATAAACCCTAACATTGGATAAATTTCGAGATTCTCAGTGAATAAGTCTTCATTGCTCAAGTTTGATGATACTAATTCATCCTTGATAACCTTAATAAGAACCCCATTCAATGTTATGAATAAACTCTTGTCGATATAATTAATTCCAAACCCTATAATATCAGATTTTAATGTCTTATTGGTCAAGTTGTTTTCGACTCTAGTAGTAAAGTTAATATTTGTATCGATCTTTCCATCATTATCATCCAATTGACGAGTCAATGATCCCAATCTTCTATTCATACTTAACAAAGTGTTCCTTGGCTCATTGATTTTACTGGAATTATAAAAGAAACAATCACTTAAATCAATGGCAAAACTTCCTTTGAACTCTCCAGGCTTAGCATCGAGTAAATTCTCCATGTTCTCATTCAATGGCCTATTAATGATATTATCTTGATTGAACACCAATTCATTCTTGACTTCCTCTAGATCGATTTTATGGTTCACAGGTGTCAAGTTGTTGTTCTTGGTCTTATAATTGATATACCTCTTAACAATTCCAACGCTACATTGAGGGGATTGGTTGATAGAAATAGACGGATCTTGAATTGATAATAAAGGTAACATATTCGTGGAATTTTGACAATTTTGAATGATTTCAACTTCATAATAAAATATCCCAACCGATGGTTTAATTGGTTGATTAGATATGAAATTAAAGTACTTGGAATTACTGCCTAGTTTCGTATCTATATTAGTAGGATTCTCCAATGTTTTCAACTCAATATTACAATATCCTTGATCATGATTAGTAGAAAGTTCAATTCTATGATTTATAACACCCAATGCTGATGCAGGTATCAAACTAACCCACGAACTAGGTAATTTATATGGATAATATTTATTATCATCAAGTTTTAAAAAACTAGGCTTAGAATTGATCTGACTATTAGCTTCTAACTTCGAAATCAATAGCAATTGCTTTAAAGTGTATGTCAAGTATTGGCGATACTTATTCTGTGAATCGTTTATAATCACTTCTCCAAACCTTTCACTATCATATAAAACTTTCTTATCAGGTTCCTTAGCCTGGTTATCCTCAGTTAGAAGCCTATGCTTGAAGATTTCGAACAATTCAAACAATTCCTCATCACTAAACTCATCCACTTGTTTGGGGCTCGTTCCTAACACTCCAATTATCCCTAACTTATATACCAATTTCTCTTTTATGATGTCATTTATAATTGGATTTGAGGAGAACTTGTAGGGTGGGATAACTGGAATTTCAGGAGTGGTTTCAAACAACGGCGAGTCTAATGCAATTTCATTGGTTTCACTGAGACTACGGTCGAACTCTTCAAGTTCATGTTTGAGTTGTGACCCTAAACTTGTGTTAAGTATATATGGAGGGATTATATATGCTGACATTGCTCGCTATCTGTCGCACACTCTGGCTTACTACTTAGGCTCCTTAGGCTCACCAGTACTCAATCTCAATTCACTCATAGTCTTGTCAGAATCGGTTTGGTGACCCAAACATAGACACAAAGCTTAATAAAGCCACAAAAGGAATGACAGATAAAACAATAAAAACATTTCAACAACTCGTGCCGGGAATAGAGTTAACGGTGGTGAGTCAAGGTGCTGAAGCTGTTGTATTCTCATCTCCTTCTCATCCTTATACCACAGAACCATACTTGAAAAATAACAAGGTCATTATAAAATATAGACCATCTAAGGCTTATAGACACCCCAAAATAGATGCGTTCCTTACCAAAACCAGAACAATAGGAGAAGTAAAGTTTATGACGAAATTACAGAAAATTGGTATAAATTGTCCATCGGTAATTATGGCTAATTATAACCAAGGAATAATTTGGATGGAACATTTAGGAGAATTTTTACCTAATGGAGAAATAAGTTCCATAAAGAATTATCTATGGTTCTTGGAAAGAAATGGCTTAAAGTGTGACGATGATCAGGTAAAAGACATTATAATAGATATAGGAAAATTAGTAGGACAATTACATCTTCACGATATGATTCATGGAGATTTAACCACGTCCAATATTTTATTAGTTGACAATGTACCTTATTTGATTGACTTTGGATTAAGTTCTTACAGTCTGATGCCAGAAGATAAGGCAGTTGATCTTTATGTATTAGAAAGAGCTGTTCAAAGTACTCACTCAGTTTATGCTGAAATTTATAATAAATGGTTATTGGAAGGATATAATTCGGTGTACAAGAATGAAAAGAAGTTCTTAGAGGTGTTTAATAGACTAGAAGAAGTTAGATTAAGAGGTAGGAAGAGAAGTATGTTGGGGTAATAAATCAATCTGTACATTTTTAACTACTTTCGTCTAAGATCTCTTATTGAAATTCTTCAAAATAGCAATAGCTAACAAATGGTCTTGATCTTGCTTCAAACCAGAAATTGTCAATGTAGCAACATGATAATCACTTCCCTTAAGTCTTACTGGAATACATCCACCATGGGCTGCAAAATCAGTGCTGGAGATATTTAGTCCTTCTTCTAATTCTACCCCTTTAATTCTTAATTTTTGACCGTTGAAAAAACTCAGTTTACCGGTTCTATTGACCAAGTTTTTCTTTCTATTGACCCAGTTATCATTATCAAAACTAGTTCTAATTCCGCAAGCAGTACGGAATAAAACATGGCCAGTAGTTAAGGCAATATCAATAATAATTCCTTTTCCTGGATGGTTTTTTTGAGAAAATTCACGAGCAAAAACGCCTAGGTCCCAAGCTGTATCATAATTGAACTTGTCCAACAATAAACTTTTATCTTCTTCTAAATCGTCTAATTGTTCTAATGTATATTTGAATAAATCGGTAGCCATTTTGGATGTTGGATGCGAATTTTTCGGGTTACATTACCGCACCACAAGTCCGCACAAAAAATGCAACATGAGTGATGAATTCTATACACCATTAAAGAAATTACCCAATAAACCGATCAATATCGATGATTTGGGTATAAAGCCACCGCTGCCTAGAATCTCCCGACCTTCAACTAATGACGCATCCACAGATATAAATTTAAAAGATTTGATACCCATTGATAAAATTAGGTTAAAAAAATCAACTCAACCTGATTTATTTAAACAAACAACTTCAAAAGCCAATATTTATTATAAACCAATATCCACGTCAGTTGATCTGAGGTTCGGTATCAAACCTGTGTCTAAGTCCAAACCTTCTTTGGGTAAATATAAGGTTCCGGATAGTAAATCTGAGCTTAGTCCACAATCTGAAATTCCAGGTGAATGGGTTAATCCATATATGAAACAGGCCTTATTAAGGCAAACCAATAAAGAAGCAATTATAAAAGATATTATGACAAGTATATTGTATATAGTGGCGTTAATGTTGGCAGAAAAGATCATTAGTCGGAAGTACGATGTTTCATTCTTCAGCCAGGTTATCATACTCGGGTTAATTGTTAATATAATATTCAAAGTAAGTAAATTATTCAAAAACGATCAGTGTTTGGATTTACCCTTGAGTAATAAACAAAGGGTTTTGATTGGTTTAAAGCCATTGGAGATTGATATAACTCCTCCAAAGCATATAGAGCATAGTAAATATTTTCAGTCGTGAGAATAGAGGTACAGAAACACTTAATATATAATAATAAATCAATCTTCTACTTTAACAGATGCAATGTATTGCATTAATTCACCAAATGGTGGATTATTAACCCATAATGGTACAGCGTTAGTGATTTTAGCATCTAAAGCCTTGGCCCATTCAAAGACTAAACCATTATTGAAACAAAATGGTGACCCAATGACTGCAAAATCAATATCACCATTTTCAATAAGATCATTGACTTTTTTAGGATCGTGTAATCCTCCATTAGTACCAACCTTGGTAGCATCACCAACGGCTTCATTAACAGCTTTCTTGATTTCTTTGGCAACTTCAACGTTAACCCCGAATCCCACTTTTCTTCCAGCTTTAGGATGGTTACCACCAGCTGAAACATCAATAAAGGCAAGACCTCTTTTAGCTAAAATTGCTGCTAACTTTTTACTTTCCTCAACAGTCCAGGCATTGGGGATTTCAAGAGAGTCAGATCCGTGAAGTCTGATACCAATTGGGTACCCTTTAGGAACGTTAGCTTGAACTTCATCAAAAACTTCTAATAAGAAACGTGTTCTATTTTCAAATGATCCTCCATACGCATCAGTTCTTTGATTACTTAATTTTGATAAGAATTGAGCAACAATGAATCCATATGATCCATGAATTTCAATAAAATCAAACTTGGCAATAGTAGCAGCTCTTTTAGCGGCAGCTCCAAATTGTTTAATGATTTCTTTAATCCCTTCAACACTTAATTCTTGAGGTTTTGGTAATCTACCATTCTTTCTAAATTCAAGAGCAGATGGAGCTACAATGGACTTGGTGTCGAATTCAGGATCTGGTTTTTCAAACGCTTCATAATATGGAACAAGCCCAGCTTTTCTACCTCCATGATTAAGTTGAATACCAATAATGGACTTATTAGCATGAGCAAAATCAACGATTTCCTTTAACTTCTCAGCTTGCTCGTCTTTATAAAGTCCAAGATCAAATCTGGAAGATCTAGCAGCTTCACTTACAGCAGTAGCTTCAACGGTAATTAAACCGGGACTTTTAATTGCTAAACCACCGTAAAAGATTTTATGAAGATCGGTTGCAAACCCTTCATCACCACTATACTGTGATAATGGTGCAACTGCCATTCTATTAGGGATAGTTAATGATCCAATTTGAAGTGGATGAAACACTTTGGGGGTTTCTTCAAGTGGTTTGGCAGTTGTTCCAGGAATAACTTCAACTTGTGGATATTTATAAGGTAAATTCTTAACAAATGGTAATGGCATCTTTTGTTGATTGTTTTCAGAGAAAAATCTACGGTATTTATAGTAATTTTTTGAAATTCATTACTAACACGGAACTGTAATCATTTGAATCTCAAAACGTAACCCGTCTTCATGGTATTTTGGGTTCTGTTTTTGGCGAACAATTTTATCGCATCTATCAAATATGCGGCTTTCAAGTATACATTTACTTTAATGATTCATTTTTGCTGATATTTAACCGTTTTTTTCTGGTGTTTGACTGAGTATGTTCGAAGTTTACATTCTTGACTTATTATTTACAAGCTATGTTTCCTCTGGTTCCATATACTCAAAGTAGATACACGGACACGGGGACGGAAATTATAATAGGTTCCCGATTAATAATCTTAGTAATATGAAGCCACCAAAACCTTACCTTTTTCAATATACAGGACTTATTACTAAAGTGGCATTATCAGCCAATAGAATAACTTCCCTTTGGTAGAAAGCCCATGTATGGTTATAGTATATTATCAATATGCGGAATTTGGCAAGATTACGGGGCACGGCTGCATACACGGGAATTGAAGTTTCCGTATGTGCGTGGAATTTTTATTTATAAGCTTGTTAGAGTGTACAAAAATGCAGAGGAGAAGATGAAAACTAGAAAGAAAATTCATTCATATAAGTGTATGGATTATTATTTTGACTTGAAAGATACTATGTACTTTATTTGTTCAGCGAATGGTGGGTTGTTATCCATAATGGTAAAGCATTAATGATTTTAACTCCCAATTCATTGGACCATTGGTAAATAACACCATTCTTGAATACGCATGGTAAACCGACACGGGCAAAACCAAAATCCCCGTTTCCAATTATTTCGTTAACTTTTTTTACCGTCATTCAATTTCCCCGATGTACTGACTTTGGTTGTGACTCCAACTGCTACCACCACTGTTCTTGATTTATTTGGTATGCTCAAGATTATACGTAAACCCGTCTTGTTTTGTGGTGCTGGTTACCACCGCAAGATACATCCAGATGATGCAGAATTTTAAGATAATCTGTAGCAAACGTTAATATCCGACATATAGCTGAAACTCAGTTTTAAGAGGAATAGTTAAAGAAATTGGAAGGGGATCAAATAAGGGTGGAGTTTTAAAATCTCCCACAACCTCCTCCGGAATAACCTCAATTTCAGTATACTTGAATAGTCAGTGCTTAACGTTCAATAATGTCGTGTTTTTACTCGTAGTCTCTTATTCATGGTAATCTCTGAATTCACACGTACTTTGCAGTCGCCATATCTTTGGATCAGAACGACTCCATCGTTATTCTTAATGTTTCACTCGGCAGCTAGACATGATTTTCCATAGAAGCTTATATTTTAATGGTCATCTCGAGATCAAATGTCTAAAATCTATGAATTACAGAGCCGGCTACCATAAACTTATCTAAGACTCTATACTAAATTTCTTAAGTAATAATTACCGGGTTTGCTTATGTAAGCTTATTTTCACAAATCGTGTTTGTGATATGCATTTAACGTGTTTTTGAGAGAGGCTAAAGACCTATTTCGATTACAAGAGGAGTTTGAATATAACTCTATTTATTAATGATCTATACTATAGTACAACGAATTTTGGTTTATAATGAACATGATGGGAAAAAAAAAAATTATATAAACCATTGTGGTATCACAAAAGTTTTAAAAAATCATATAAAAACTCCAAAAGGAGAAAATGATTACGAATAACGATGAAAAATTAGATTTTGAAGCTCTACCAGTTTGAATTGGTACAACAACCGAAGTAGCACTAGCTGAGCTTGATGATAAACTGTTGACGGTGGTAAATCCTGATGGTTTGGCAGTGGCTGTGGTGGCTGCTGCTGCAACTGTAGTTGGATTTGATCCATTACCTGAATCATTACTTGATCCATTACCTGATCCATTTCCTGATCCATTACTTGATCCATTACCTGATCCATTACCTGATCCATTACTTGATCCATTACCTGATCCATTACCTGATCCATTACCTGAATCATTACCTGAATCATTACCTGATCCATTACCTGATCCATTACCTGATCCATTACCTGATCCATTACCTGATCCAGTACCTGATCCATTACCTGATCCATTACCTGATCCATTACCTGAATCATTACCTGAATCATTACCTGAATCATTACCTGAATCATTACCTGATCCATTACCTGAATCATTACCTGATCCATTACCTGATCCATTACCTGATCCATTACCTGATCCATTACCTGATCCATTTCCTGATCCATTACTAGTCTCGCTAGCAATAGAATTGATTGTGCTTGAAGTCAAGGATGAGATCGTTGGTGATCCTGATGTTATTGGTCCAGTAGGATCAGCTGGCTCTGATGTACCTGATACTGATGAAGTAACATCTCCTGAATCTGATATACTTGATACTGATGAAGTAGTAACATCTCCTGTATCCGACGAACTTGAATCACTTGAAGTTGATGAGGAAATGCAGGTTGGACATGGGTCACTAGATGAGCTAGAAGTTTTGATGGATAAACTATTTTCTTCACTGGTTAAGCTAGAAGCATCAGTGGTTGAGCTGGAAGCATCATTGGTTGAGCTGGAAGCATCATTGGTTGAGCTGGAAGCATCATTGGTTGAGCTAGAAGCATCAGTGGTTGAGCTGGAAGCATCATTGGTTGAGCTGGAAGCATCATTGGTTGAGCTGGAAGCATCATTGGTTGAGCTGGAAGCATCATTGGTTGAGCTGGAAGCATCATTGGTTGAGCTGGAAGCATCATTGGTTGAGCTGGAAGCATCATTGGTTGAGCTGGAAGCATCATTGGTTGAGCTGGAAGCATCATTGGTTGAGCTGGAAGCTTCTGTGGATGAGCTGGAAGCTTCTGTGGATGAGCTAGAAGCTTCTGTGGATGAGCTAGAAGCTTCTGTGGATGAGCTAGAAGCTTCTGTGAAGGAACTTGATGTTTCACTCGAAGTATCACCGACCCTAATAACAGTTGTTTCAGAAGTACTTGAAAGGTCTTCGGTGCTTGATGCTTCAAATGAGCTAATAGAAGAAGTTATTTCGATTGATGAAGATTCAACTTCGCTTGAAGAAACCGCAAAGGAAGTGTTTTGATATGGAGCAATGGATGATGAGTATACCCAAGATGAGGAAGCAACTGATGATACCGAAATAGTTGGGAAAACTGAGCTGGAATCAGATTCACTTGAACCTTCCTCAAAAGTAGAAGAGCTCAGGTGAGAAGTTGGCACTTCAACAATGACGGTAGCAGTACCAGATGAATCACTTTGTAAGATGGTAGTGGTAGTGGTGATTGATCCATCATAAGTAGAAGTAATGGTAGTAACTGGAGTTGGATCTTCGACGATGACAGTAACAGTACCACCTGGTCCACTTGGAAGGATGGTAGTGGTGGTAAGGTAACTTCCGCTCCATTCCTCAGTAATAGTGGTAGTTGGAGTTGGAACTTCGACGATAACAGTCTCAACACCACTAGAATCGCTTTGTAAAATGGTAGTGGTAGTCGTGATTGATCCGTCATAAGTGGATGTGACAGTAGTAACTGGAGTTGGATCTTCGACGATGACTGTGACAGTACCACCTGGTCCACTTGGAAGGATGGTGGTAGTAGTGATATAACTTCCGCTCCATTCTTCAGTAATAGTAGTGGTTGGAGTTGGAACCTCAACAATAACAGTCTCAACACCACTAGAATCACTCTGTAAGATGGTAGTGGTGGTAGTTTCCGAACCAGTATAAGTAGAAGTAATGGTAGTAACCGGAGTTGGATCTTCGACGATGACAGTAACAGTACCACCTGGTCCACTTGGAAGGATGGTGGTAGTGGTGATATAACTTCCGCTCCATTCTTCAGTAATAGTGGTAGTTGGAGTTGGAACTTCGACGATAACAGTCTCAACACCACTAGAATCACTCTGTAAAATGGTAGTAGTGGTAGTTTCCGAACCAGTATAAGTGGATGTGACAGTAGTAACTGGAGTTGGATCTTCGACGATGACGGTAACAGTACCACCTGGTCCACTTGGAAGGATGGTAGTGGTGGTAAGGTAACTTCCGCTCCATTCCTCAGTAATAGTAGTGGTTGGAGTTGGGACTTCGACAATGACAGTCTCAACACCACTAGAATCGCTTTGTAAGATGGTAGTGGTAGTAGTGATAGATCCGTCATAAGTGGATGTGACAGTAGTAACTGGAGTTGGATCTTCGACGATGACAGTAACAGTACCACCTGGTCCACTTGGAAGGATG